>JABUQX010147206.1:20000-25000 GCA_015478945.1 Trachelipus rathkii
ATATATATATATATATATATATATATATATATATATATATATATATATATATATATATATATATATATATATATATATATATATATATATATATATATTGCTACACTCCTGTGGTGGGCAAATACCAGAGAGAAGAGTCCGGTAATTATGTAGCTAATGTGAGAAAGTGTTACGCAACTATTATATTACAATTAACTTTTATTTACAAAAATTTTGTCAAAAAATTCTTGGAAGTTTCTTTTAGCGATTAGCGTACATTTTAAATGTATATGTTCAATAAAAAAATTAAAAAAAATAAATATCCGAAAAAAAGTCTGCTAATTTCGGCTTTTTTTTTTTTTAGGGATAATACTGTCGATGCATTTTTCCGAGTTTTTCCGATTATTTATATATCGATAATAAAAAATTTATTTCGATATAATTTGTATTTTTTTAACGATTATCAACGAATAAATTGAATATATCAAACGTAGTTAATTAGGTAAAAAAGTTGAAATTTTTGATTACCTACGATAGAATATAAAGAAATTTTAACACCATGAATATTAAGGATAGATAGGCTTGAATTGTGTGTTTTCGATAGAGATGTAGTTATGTGGACGATTATGACGAGTGGAAAGACGAAGGAACTGAGTATTTTTGGTACTGAAAACAACCATTTTACTCTACTTCAATTAGAAATTAGAAAAGGATCAGAGGTTAGATTCCAAGGCTATATCACCTCCAAGGATGAGTAATTTGCTGTTGGTTGAGAAGTCTTAGGAGTGGATAGGTGATGAAGTTATTGCGAGAAGGTCATTAATGAAAAGCAGAAAAAGGGTTGGGAATAGGGCAGGACCATGAGAAAAAAAAACTATCAATAGATTTAAAAGGATGAAAAGTGACTGTCAACAAAAGCAGTTAATGACCGACCGGAAAGGAAATCATGAAAAGGAATTTGATATATAAAAAAAGGGAGGTTTAGAAATTAATGCTTTGTGTTAGACACTATAGAAAGTATCGATAAGCCCAACGAAAAAGCAAATGAGTCACCGAAATGCCCAAGAGAAGAGGATCAAGGTCAGAGAAATGAGAAAGATTAATAATAATCAGTAGAACGCTTCTTCCGGAAGCCATATTAGTGATCCGAGATAAGATTAGAAGATTTAAAGTATTTCCAAATCTTACAGTGAAGGATAGATTCGGAAATTTGAGTAAGTACCGAGGCTAAAGAAATAGAACGATTTCATTCTTTATATATATTTTGAAACAGGTTAAATGAGTGAAAGCTTAACAAAGATTTAACCTCTGATCCGAATTTCTAATTGAAGCAGAATAACGTTTTCAACACCTCAAAAACATCAGAAGGAAAAGTTGAAGTTGATAGACATAGACGAAACAGTTTAACCATAGGATAGGATGCCATCAGGATCATACACCTTCTTAAGTGTTAATTCAGAAAGAATAGAAATAACATATATTTAGAATAAATTACAAACTGAGTTGAGGGAGGTGGAGAAGCAGGAATTGAACCAGACGAGAGTAATTCAATTCCTAATGGCAGCGTTTTGCAGCGAATATAGAACGATAACAAGCATAGTTAAACCGCGGTTTATTATTATGAGTTTCAGCTGAAGTGAAAGAGAATGAAGAAATATACGCCTCCATGCCGGAGAGAATCGCTTCAGTTATGCGGTTAACGCACTCAGAAGGATCCTTCCCAACGAAGCAGTAATCATTCCAAGGGATGGCAATAAATTAAGCTCTTAAGTTCGTGGCACCAAAGTGCCATAAACGCTTCCACCCTGTAGGTAGGGGCTTTCTTGAGCAAAACTAGATGAATATATATATATAATATATATATATATATATACATATATTATTATGCTATAGTTATTATGCTATTATACATATTATTATTACATATATATTGAAGGGCTGGAGCATACTGATATGGCTGGCTACTGCTGGCTGGTTATGCTGAGTTGGAAGTTGGTGCTGAGCGTTGTTGGTTATGCTATAGAGCACATGTATGTATATAGAAAGGAAGATATTACATATATATATATATATATACATATACATATACATATTAGTTATTATTTATATATATATACATATATATACATATATATTCTTAGTATTACGGAGATTATGCATAGATATTAATAAAGATTAAGTTAGCATTAATTCTGCAGTGTGAATATATATATATATATATATATATATATATATATATATATATATATATATATATATATATATATTATATATATATATATATATATATATATATTATTATTATATATATATATATAGAAGGGTATGTGGAGTAAAAAGGGTGGGTGCAAGCAGAAGGAAAGGGAGCGAATGGTGGAGTGAGGAGGTGAAGGAGGTGGTGAAAAGGAAAAAGGAGGCTTATGTGAAATGGTTGGGAAGTAGGAGAGAGGGAAGCTGGGAGGAATATAGAAGGGTTAGAGTGGAAGCAAAGAGGGTGGTGGAGAGGGCGAAGAGAAGAGCAAAAGATGAATGGTGTAGAAAAGTGACGGAAAATTTTGAATCGGGGAGCAAGATGTTCTGGAAAAAATAAAAAAGGAAGAAGAAGGAGGGGTTGGGGGAGGGGATTGAGGAGGGGGGGGGGAGGGGGGGGGGGGAGGGGGGGGGGAGGGGGGGGGGGGGGTATTTTAGTGGATTATGGAAGGAGGGGGGGGGGGGGGGGGAGGAAGATTTGCAAGAGGTGAGGATGGGGAGGGAATGGGGGAGGGAGGGGGAGGATGAAATACAAATGGAGGAAATTATTAGGGCCTTGAATAAAGGAAAAAAGGGAAGTCCGCAGTCTGGATGGTGTGAGAATGGAAATGTTACAGAAGGGGGGTATAGGGGTATGGCTGTATAGGTTATATAATATATGTTGGAGGAGTGGTGAGGTACCACAGGATTGGGAGGATGGTTGTTTGGTTCTGTATAAGGGGAAAGGGGATAGATGGAATGTGGGAATTATAGAGGTATATGTCTTTAAGTGTGGTAGGAAAGGCTGGGAGAATTACTGATTGAGAGAGTGAGAGGCTTAACGGAGGGGAGAATGGGGAAGAACAAGGAGGATTTAGGAGGGGAGAGGGTGTGTGGACCAAGTGCCACTAAAGATGCTTGTGGAGAAAAGTATAGAGAGGAAAGGAAAGTGTATGGGTGTTTTTTAGACTTAGAGAAAGCATATGATAGAGTGAAGAGGGTGGGAATTGGGTGGGAGGGTGTTGGAGGAAAATGGAGGGGGGGGTAAATTAGGTAAAGTATTAGGGCCTTTTATAGAATAGTAGAATGTGTGTGAGAGTGTTAGGTGGGGAGAGTGAGATGTTTGGGGTGGTGAGAGGATTGAGGCAGGGGTGTGTAATGTCGCCGTGGCTATTCAATTTGTTTATGGAGAGTGTTTGCAGAGGAATGGTGAGGGAGGGGAGGGGGTGGAATTGATGAATGGGAATGATAGAAGGGAAGTGAACATGATACTGTTTATGGACGATACTGCCCTAGTGGCGAAGAACGCGAAGATGGGCTGAGGTATTTGGTGAGGGAGTTTGAGAGAATGTGGTCACAAAGGGGGCTTAAAATAAATCCAGGTAAGAGTAAAGTGTTAGTGTTTGAGAGGAGGAAAGAGAGGAGGGGAGGGGTTAGAGGTTAGAGTAGGGGGTGTAGTATTGAAGAAGTAAAGATTTTTAGTTATTTAAGGATGGATTTGGGTAAGGGGGAGGGATGAAGGAGGAGATAGAACATAGAGTAGGAAAGGAATGAGAGCTTTGAGTGGTCTGAGAATTATGAAAGAGGGGGATTTATCACAGAAAGTTAAGTTAAGTATGTTTGAAAATTTAAACAGCGGTGTTGTAAGGGTGTGAAACGTGGGGGTTTTGAATGCCAGGGCCAGGAAGAAGTTGGGAAGTATTTGAGATGAAGGTTGAGAGCGGTTTGCGGGGTTAGCAGAGAAGAGAGAGGATTAGGAATAGGTGGTGAGGGAGAGATGTGATTGGAGGGAATGGGTTGGTGGGAAGAGCGGGAGAAGGGAATGTTAAGATGGTATGGGCATCTGTTAGTGAGAATGGAGGAACAGAGAGTGGTTAGAGAGTTTGGGAGGCGGAGGAGATAGAAAGAGAGGAAGGGGGAGACCAAGAAGGAGGTGGATGGATGGAATAAAGGAGATGCTGGAGAGGGAGGGATGAGAGAGGAAGAGGGTAGGGGTGTTGGCGAGAGATAGAGTGGGGTGGAGGAGGTGGGGCGAGATGAGGGGAAGTGTGAATGAGGAGGCTGTACGTACCACTACCCTCGGGAAAAAGTGTAGGCAAAATAAATAAATAAATAAATAAATATATATATATATATATATATATATATATATATATATATATATATATATATATATATATATATTATAGGTATATATATATATATATATATATATATATATATATATATATATATATATATATATATATATATAGTTGTTAAATATTGCATAATCGCAATTTATTATTTAGATCTTAAACAAAGAACATAAAGTGGGAAGGTAAAGAATTACTGCCTTCTTCGGGATTGAACCACAGCGTGTTGCGAAATGAGGACAATATGCTCAATGCTTTACGACTGAGCTGTCTTGAACTAAACTTTTTTGTGTATTTTTTAATCAAGGAATTATCTTCATTAGAAGTTAAGAGAAAAATAGGAACCGCAGTGAAAAGTTAATTTAGTGATTTCAGTCAAGTGGCTTAAATGCTACAATTACTAATTAATTTTAGACCTCGTTTAATTCTAATGACTGAATGAAAATAAAGTCTGTTACAGACTTCAACTTCATGACTGTGACTGACTACAGGCTTTGAGTTTTAAATATTGCTGTTGCCTGTTAGTCACCCTGTGACAATCAGTCCTATCATGTTTAGACTATGAAACCAATCACCTAGTTTCTAGGTTACAGCTACTAAACTATAGGGAGCTAACTTCCCAGAGCCTCAGATTAGGGTGGTAACAATGTTCAAAGT
>JABUQX010147209.1:7500-10000 GCA_015478945.1 Trachelipus rathkii
CATTTTGCACTTAGCAGTAACTTTTATTATTCTTATTAAATATTATATCTTTTTTTGTAAACCGAAAATAACTATGCTATTAAGTAAAATTTTCTCTTTTAATTATTTTATAACATAAATTTAAAGCTTTACTCTTGAAAATTAGTTGTATGCAAACAGTTAATGAATTTTTATATTCCATAAATCTTCCAACACTCTTTAGATACTCTTTACTATCCCAATCTAGCAATCTCAATTTCCTCTGTTGCTCCAAATTTTCAGACACCTTCACTCGACGACAGCCAAACACAAATATAATGTGCAAAATATTGTCACATGGTATGTCAATATTATTATTATTTGTACCTAATTCTGTGTGTGCATATATGTGTGTATGTGGATTTGGGTATAAATTTGCATATAGTTTTAGTACAAAATCTTCATTGGTTTTCAGTTGCTCGTTCTCTCTACTTCTCATACACTTTAATAACACAGAAAAGAGGGTAGTTCATTATCGCATAGATATTGTAATTACTTTCCTATGAGACAAAATATTGTATGATAGTACCTCCATATTCTTGTTTGAACAGTACTATGTGTGTGTTGTTTGTTGTGTGTTTAGATGTATGTGTGCGTGTGTTTTAAGCACTGGATGAGATATATTATTTCAATTCATGAAAAGTGATTGTTTTCAAATATTTGTTTATATATATATATATATATATATATATATATATATATATATATATATATATATATATATATATATATATATATATGTATGTATGTATGTATGTATGTATGTATGTATGTATGTATGTATGTATGTATGTATGTATGTATGTATGTATGTATGTATGTATGTATGTATGTATGTATGTATGTATGTATGTATGTATGTATGTATGTATGTATGTATGTATGTATGTATGTATGTATGTATGTATGTATGTATGTATGTATGTGTCATCACCACCATCAATCTAAAACGTGATATATCAGGGACAGTTTCAGAATCGTTGTAGTTTATCACTTTTAATTCAAATCAAATCCAATGAAATATTACATTAGTTTGAATTTCACTTTCTTTATAAATTAAATATTCTCCTACATAAAAAAGATTGCATACTTTCGTATCAGGATTAGTTTAGATGACTAAAAATAATCACAAATTGTTTAAATTACACTTAAATGATGTCTCTGAGCAATTTCCAGAACTTGAAAGAGAATGTGCGTTCTATATTATTTTTTTTATGAATCTGGGAATGAGAGAGAGAGAGAGAGAGAGAGAGAGAGAGAGAGAGAGAGAGAGAGAGAGAGAGAGAGAGAGAGAGAGAGAGAGAGAGTTTCAAAGGAATACCAACACTACTTTATCAATTCACGTTTGATTCTTTCACAATTAAAATAAGAATCAAATTATTTAAATTTGACAAAACAATTCAATAAGGGAAAGCATGTTGTACACATACTTTAAATATTAGACATTATAAATGAATTATAAGTACACACGTAAATTACCTTTATGTGAGTATATTTACTCACATGAGGGTATTAAAAGATATAAATTGGAAGTACACATTGTCAGCGCCATTGTACATTTGGTCACATGAAGTCATACAGAGATGTAAATTAAATTTGAACACAGACTAACCTTTTTCTAAACACATTTACTAAAGTAAAGTCCTACATATATATAAATTACAAGTACACACACACACAGTCAGTACCTTTATGTAAGTCCATTTACTCACATGAAGTGATAGAGAGATGTGAAAGCTAGTTCTATTTATCATTTTCTCAATAGGTGAGTGTCAATATTTGTTTTAAATTCTTAACACATTTAGAAATCCGAATTGGCTTTTAATTAACTTGACACTCTTTGATGTATTCTTGAATGAAAGAAGAAATAAAGCATGAAATAAAAAAAAAGGAATAAGAGGAAGAACAAAATAAGCATAAAAGAATGAATAAAATCAAAACTAATATTGATGAGTAAAATTGAAAAGTGGAAAGAAATGTATACTGAATGATTTATGAAAGAAGATAGATTGGAGTAGGAGATATTGAAAGGGAAGGTTGAGGAAAGAGACAAAAGAAGGAGAAGGGAAGGGAAATTGGAGAGAGTGGTGATTAGAGAGAGGCAAAGGGGTGAGGAGAGAGGATGAGAAGAAAACAGAAGAGGGTGAAGAGGAAATCGAAGTGGGAAGAAAAGAAAAAGAACTCAAAAACTTTAATTTCAAACACCAAAGATGATAATTGAAATTTCTTTTCTTCTTCTTCAAAATTTTAATCAAATATCTTTATGTATATCGCGTATTTTTAATGCAAATATTTTCAAAGTTTTACAGAGAGAGAGAGAGAGAGAGAGAGAGAGAGAGAGAGAGAGAGAGAGAGAGAGAGAGAGAGAGAGAGAGAGAGAGAGAGAGTTGTGCTTTCCCCCTAGTTCTGATAAAATTCATAACAAAGGAAATTAAGTGTTAACTGTTGGCTAACATATAATTATTGAATACTTTAGATAGCT
>JABUQX010147209.1:15000-19026 GCA_015478945.1 Trachelipus rathkii
GATCTAATTTAATTCATTGTAACTTCAACTCTTAATGGTTTAACTCGTGTGTGTTGTTTATGATGATTTTATTGTGTCATCTTGTTTTATTGTATATCATAGTCAAAAATTCTATTATATATAAATAGCAGCACATTTAGTTTATTTTAAATAACTTCAAGCTCTATCTTATTTTAGGATATGAATAAAAAATAGTGCTTGCAAAATTCTCAAAAGATTTTTATGGCTGCGGAGAATTCACCACGAAAAGTCAACGCAAACCAATGTCATCACTGCTGAAAACTGCTTATAAACTTCATTTTTATTGTCCTTTGGGAAACCAAGATAAATTTTGGGCTCTACATACAGCATACATTAGGTATTATCTTAAACTAACAGTGTGTTACAATTTAAGAAAAAAGAGTAATTCTTTTGATCTCTAGGAATAGAAGGACCAACAAATCATTATGATGACCAATTACATTTGCTTAACAAATGTTGCTGTTAAAAAAATTATTCATATTTTGTACCCAAATGTTCCATCAGCTATGAGACCAGCACCTTATGGTGGCTATATCATCAGTCAACTGATGATGGTTCTTCTGAGGGGCTACGCCAAAAGCATCAGCTTCAAGAGGTTAAACACACATACCTAAAGGATCAAATACTAAATCCCACATAATCAACAAGTAGAAGTCAGCAATTTTGCTTGTGACTTACATTTATACAAACAACCATCAGAACTCCTAGGATAACGCTTTCAAGATTGAAATTTATTAGAGAAACGAACTAAAATATCATAATATAGAAATTGACACCAAAATTTAGAAGCAAATACTTTGATAAGTTTGACTTAATTTGTACCTACTATGACGTTAATAGACTGATGTCTGAGTTGGATATTACATATATTGTTAATGATTGGCGCTTATTTATAGACTCATCCAAAACAAGCTTAATGGCAGTATTTTTGAACGATTCCAATAAGCTATCCTCTATGAAGGTAACTCGTGCAGTAGGAATGAAAGAAATATATGAAACTATGTCACTAGTTCTTTTCGGTCTTCTGGGGGCTTTACAAAATTTAACTGTTTTTCGTGTTTATCAGATAGATATCTGTGCTTCTATTCAACAAGACTCAGTTAAGGACTATCCAAAAAGAGATAATTTCACTCCAGGACAGCAAAATGTTAAAAATTGTTGGACTTTACCGAGTTATTTTACCGCCTTTACATATAAAACTAAGTCTTATTAAGATTAAGGTAGAGAGGGCTTTAAATATTCATCTCAGATTTTTCCGTTCTTAAGTGAAGATAAAATAAAATGAGAGAATATTCTTTGTGGTTCAAATCAGATTATTATTATTATGTGACTATATTTGATTGCAAATCAAATCAAAACGATTTAGCAGTGAAAATCATTCAAAGACATTGTTCAAGGGTTTCTTGGCAATAAAAGAGCTAAAAATAGTGATCTGTTTATAGAAAAACCTTTAGTGAGCAACGGGAATTTACAAACATTCCTGTTATTTTAGAGGGGTCGTAACTAAAAATTTGAACGTGATAAAGAAAAAATAGTTAGATTTTCAGACTCGGCATAAAAAACAGATTTTAGTTCATTTGCTTGTATTTCAGTTCCGAAAATTTATTTCCAATATATTAACATGTGGCATCTGAGTTACTTTGTATTAGTAAGTATACTTATAGTAAAATGATTGAGAAGGAAAAGATTTTTCTTTGTTAAATTTTTTTTCTTACATGTCATTAAATAATTGGTTTCAGAAAAAGATTTGACATAGATTTAAATAATTTATATTTAGGCTATATTCTTTAAATATTAACATTGATTCCAAGAAAACATGTGACACAGATTTAAAGTAGAATATATTTTAGGCAATATTCTCTAAATATTAATATTGATTCCAAGAATTTTTTTTACATAGATTTAAAGTAGAACAAATTTTAGGCTATTGTTTTTTAAATATCCACATTGAATCTAAGAAAGGATTTGACATAGATTTAAGGTAGAACAAAGTTTAGGCTATTGTTCTTTAAATATCAACATTGATTCCAAGAAAAGATTTTACATAAATTTAAGTAGAACATATTTTAGGCTATGTTCTTTAAATATTAACATCGATTCCAAGAAAAGATTTGACATAGATTTATAGTAGAACATATTTTAGGCTATGCTCTTTAAATATCAACATTGATTCCAAGAAAAGATTTGACATAGATTTAAAGTAGAACATATTTTAATCTATGTTCGTTGCATATTAACATTGATTTCAATAAAAAATTTAATATATAACATATTTAAAACTGTGTTCTTCAATTAGGAACATTGATTTCAGGAAAAGATTTGACAGATAACTACAATATAACACATTTTAATATTATAACATTAAGAACATTGACTCCGGGAAAAGATATATTATAAATTTAAAGTAGAACACATTTTAAGACTATGTTCTTAATTCAGGAACATTTAGGAAAGGCTTTTCCACAAATTTACTTTTTTCCTGTTCTAAAACCATCAATGAATTGAAAATAATTCCCCAAAAAATTTGAAATTTCCGAAATATATGAACTCTTATTGAGAATATATTATAAAACAAAATCAGAATATAAAAAAATTAATTGATGTTTTAAATGCTAATTTTAATTTAAAATATATGAAAATTAATTGATGTTTTAAATGCTAATTTTAATTTAAAATAAATGAAAATTAATTATTGTTTTAAATGCTAATTTTAATTTAAAATAAATGAAAATCAATTAATGTTTAAAAATGATAATTTTAATTTGAAATAAATGAAAATAAATTATTGTTTTAAATGCTAATTTTAATTTAAAATAAATGAGATTTTTATCATTAAACAAAATATTATTTTCAAACGTATCTCCAGATAAATCGCCGATAAAACGTTGGACAAATATATTTATAGCTGGGCATCAACGAAACCTTTTTGACATTATAACTATGACCTAGTTTATTAGAGGATTATGAAGTCGGAGCCAGAGCCAGAGCCGGAGCCGGAGCCGGAGCTGGAGCCGGAGCCGGAGCTGGAGCCGGAATAGAGGAGCATCAATCACTTTAAAAAACAGGAGTTCGGGACCTGTATAGGAATATTTTGAAATGGAGTCGGAGCAGGAGCCGGAGTCGGAGCTACCAAAAAATATGCAATATTGTTACAACGAACTATAACCATTTTCAGTTATTTATTATTATTATTATTATTATTATTATTATTATTATTATTATTATTATTATTATTATTATTATTATTATTATTATTATTATTATTATTATTATTATTTTATTTTTATTATTATTATTATTATTATTATTATTATTATTATTATTATTATTATTATTATTATTATTATTATTATTATTATTATTATTATTATTATTATTTTTATAGCATATGCTTATAAAAACTCAATAAAGTTAACAATAATAAAATATTGAAAAAAAAAACTCAAAAAAAAAAAAAATAAAAAAAATATGATAAAAAGTTAAACCTAAAATGTTAACAAGTTTTTTATACACTCTTAAAATATGAAATTTAAATATAAATAAAAAATATAAAATATAAAATTTAAATATAAATAAAAAATATAATTTTGTAAATTATTTCACAAAGAATTTCATAAATATTAAAGTAAGAATTTAATATTAAAAAGGATGTTTAATATTCAAATCTAAAGCTTTTAGGTAAAGTAAGCAAGAATATATATATATATAAATATATATTTATATATATGTATATATATATATATATATATATATATATATACTTCTTCTTTCTTTCTTATATATATATATATATATATATATATATATAAAAATAAATATATATATATAAATATATATATATATATATATATATATATATATATATATATATATATATATATATATATATATATATATATATATATATATATATATATATAATATATATATATATATATATATATATATATATATATATATATATAAACTTAATATCTCTAACTATAACTTTTCTATAATTTCCGA
>JABUQX010147211.1:0-2500 GCA_015478945.1 Trachelipus rathkii
GTCCTCATACCTTATAACATAGGGGTAGTCACCAATATTAGGTCTATTCTATGATGTAGGGTAGGGTAGGCTAGAAAAGGCTAGAAAGGAAACATCCTAGCAACTTATAATATACACCAATCGAATCCTCATACCTTATAACCTAGGGGTAGACACCAATATTAGGGCTATTCTAGGGTGGCACTCAGTTGGCACTATGTGGCACTCAGTTGGCACTATGTGGCACTCACTTGGCACTATGTGGCACTCACTTGGCACTCATTGGCACTCACTTGGCACTCATTGGCACTCATTGGCACTCACTTGGCACTCGCCTGGCACTCACCTGGCACTCATCTAATACTCATAGAACACTAATAGAACATCACTAGATACTTCTTACGATGATTGGGAACCATCAAAGCCATCAAGTTATCGTGGGTCAAAATTGACCCATGGTATATGGCAAGGTCAAGGCCGAAATATCATGGTCAAACAAGGTTAAGACATCAAAAAACGGTCTAAGCCCCTAAAGGAAGGACAAAAAATTACCGTGGGCCAAAATTGACCCATGGAAGACCAAAGGGTTGGTCGAAAATTAGGGTGGGCCAAAAATGACCCATGGAAGACCAAAGGGTTGGTCGAAAAATCATGGTCAAACAAGGTAAAGACATCAAAAACGGGCTAAGCCCCTAAAGGTAGCCAAAAATTACCGTGGGCCAAAAATGGCCCATGGAAGACCAAAGGGTTGCCGAAAAAATTAGGGTTCTCAAAAAATTAGGGTTCTCAAAAAATTAGGGTTCTCAAAAATTAGGGGTTCTCAAAAAGCTCGGTGGGATAAAAAATATGGTTCTCAAAAATTTGGGTTCTCAAAAAATTAGGGTTCTCAAACAATAGGGTTCTCAAAAATAGGGTTCTCAAAAATTAGGGTTCTCAAAAAATTAGGGTTCTCAAAAAATTAGGGACGTACAACGGTTGCTGCGCAACCGTTTGGCGCAACCCTTCTTCGAAGGGTTGCAAAAAATTAGGGTTCTCAAAAAAATTTGGGTTCTCAAAAAATTTGGGTTCTCAAAAAATTTGGGTTCTCAAAAAATTTGGGTTCTCAAAAAAATTGGGTTCTCAAAAAATTGGGTTCTCAAAAAATACGGGTTCTCAAAAAAATCCGGGTTCTCAAAAAATCCGGGTTCTCAAAAAATCCGGGTTCTCAAAAAATCCGGGTTCTCAAAAAAGGTCAAGGCCCAAAAAAAGTTAAGGTAAAAAATTCAGGTTGCCCAAAAAGGTCAAGGTCAAAAAGGTCGCGGTCAAAAAAAGGTCAAAAAGGTCGCGGTCACTTTGGGCATGCAATATATCCCTCCTACTACTACTACTACTAATAATAATAATAATAAAACTCGAAGGTTGAGAGATCAAAAAAAATTTCAGTTCACCAATGCTTTAAGTAGCTTATTTACAAGCGAAAATAATATAAAGGATCTCACAGTGATCAGAAGGTTTTGTTTAATAAAAATCCTTAATAAAACATTAATCTTTACGAATAATAATAAAAAAGAATGACAAAAAAGCACTTGCTCTTAACATAAGTAAAAATCACCGGTGGCTCACAGACAGACAGACTAAGTTGCTGTTTTCCATTTGCGTTATGCGAAATTTTATCTTATATATATATATATATATATATATATATATATATATATATATATATATATATATATATAATATATATATATATATATATATATATATATATATATATATATATATATATATATATATATATATATATATATATATATATATATATATATATATATATATATATATAATCTAAAAATCACCATTATGTAATGTCTGCAGAAATGGGTATGTCAGTACTCCATTTTATTTTTTAAGTCTATGAATATGAACCATAAAAAGTTTAATAAATATATAAATATATAGTACTATTTATAGATTTTTTCTAAATTTATTTTTTAAAATAATATAATTACTAGTTTATTTATTTATAAATTTATTTATTAATTTATATCAGATGTTATAGTAAAGAGCGTCCCAAGCCGAATTATCAACGTTTCGTCTAGGTGTCACAAATTTCCCGGTTTTGATTTGCAAGACCTCCATTTCAAAAACAGAAAATACGGATCGTTGAGAGCTTACAGTCAGACAAAACTTTGCAATGTTTTATTTACGAATGAACTCGCTCGACGATTGGTTCAAAAAGGTCTCTACACCTTTCAAAAAAAAAAAAAAAAAAAAAAAAATATATATATATATATATATATATATATATATATATATATATATATATATATATATATATATATATATATATATATATATATATATATATATATAATATATATATATATATAAATAAACAAATTTATATATATATATATAAATATATAACTCATTTATATATATACATTTATAAATCTATAGAATAATAATATAAATATATATATATATATATATATATATATATATAATAAAATTGATTTAAATGCAATAAGAAAATAAATAA
>JABUQX010147213.1:0-27500 GCA_015478945.1 Trachelipus rathkii
CAGCGCTTCGTTCAATCAGATTTGGGTGTTTAACGTTTCGCATTTATCGTGAAACGCTTTCGTTTTATCGTGCGCCGCTTCACTGGATAGAATTTCAGGGTTGGGTAGTCTCAAGCTTGTGAAATTTAATTCTTTAAAAACCCAACTTCTACAAATCTCTCTCTCTCTCTAAGACACTTAACTTTTCTATCTCTTTCGACGGTTCTCTCGTCTCTCCTGTTGACAATATAAACATCCTTGGCCTTAACATAAACAAAAAAATGTTTGAAAACCTCAAATCACAGTGGTTGCTAGGGCGGCCTCAAGAAACTGGGAGTTCTGTTTAGAGTGCGAGACTTTTTTTCCTTTAGTTACTCCAGCTATACAAGGGCCTCATCCGCCCTTGTATGGAGTCCTGCTCTCATATCTGTGGGGGGGCGGGGGCTCTGGTCTCATCCGGCTTTTGGATAGGGTCGAGTCAAAGGCCAAAAGACTTATAAACTGTCCTGTACTTTCTAGTTCACTTGACCCTTTATATCTGCGGCAAGATGTTGGTGCTTTATCCCTTTTCTATAGGTACTGTAGAGGCAAGTGCTCGAGGGAACTATCCACTCACGTACCACCACCTTTACGACGCCCTCGTAGCACAAGGGGTGCTGTGTCGGCACATGAGTTTTGTGTTGATGTTAGTAACTCCAGACTGGTTAGCTGCGGTGCTTCTTTCTTTCCTGCCACCTCTGTTCTGTGGAATTCTCTTCCATCTTTTGTGTTTCCTACTCAATTTAATTTCCCTCACTTTAAAGCCTGCGTCTGTGCTCATCTGCGTAATTTGCGTTAGATGGATTTTTGAGGCGTTCAACACTCACTCCTTGAATAGGGTTCTGCCCGTGAGCGGCGGTGACAACTGTAAAAAAAAAAAAAAAAAAAAAAGTTCTAATAAGGAATTCCTTAAGCTAGCTGAAACCCCACAAGAATGGCACCTCCGACGGTGAACCACTTCTAGAATGCATTAAAATAGCATAACCGAGGAGCTTGCAAAAAAAAAAAAAAAAAAAAAAAAAAAAAAAAAAAAAAAGAGAGACAGAGAAGTGGAAGCCGCCTTATCTGCAACCCCTGGCAACAGCACTGATAGTGACGATAGGGTGGCTTTTCAGCAAATAAACCTACTGAAGATGAGGATTTGGATAGTAGACTTTGATAGTCCATGGCCGAGAAATTGCACTTGTATCTCATTCACCTTCAAGGAATTACACCAGGGAACCTCATCGTAAAAACTGAAGAGACAGTCATCAGGGCAAAGATAATTCAAATTTGCAGTCTGTGAAAAGGAGATGAGCTCTACGAGAACATGAGATGCTGCCTACAGAGAATCCTTTCATGCGGTGGCATGAAAATGGGCCAAGGTTTTCATTATTATCAGTGCTTGCAGGCAAATAATTATCAGCACCTCCTTCATCAGTCGAGAGAGCGTATTTATAGTGTAGGTTAGGTAGGAATGTAAACACCCCAAAAAGAAACAGTCTCTCTCGCCAGATTAACATAAAAGCTTAATGTTTTATCACAATTTGTGAATTTTGAATTTAATTATTGAATGATATCTATCTTAAAGGAGTATTTTATTATGTCATGTTTGAAAAATAGCGTTTTTTTATTTTAACTTTTCGGCTGATTAATTGAGGTCTCTTCTTTCATTATTTTTATTCTTTATATTGTAGCTAGTTAAAGAATCTTCTTGTAAATTGTAATCATGTTAAAACATAAAAAAGCTAGTAGCTAAACTTTGTTAATACTTACTTGGAAAATGGAAATGGAATATTTTTTAAATAAACACAAACATAAAAAAGTTATTAATATTATATTTGCAATTATTATTCCTTAAAGATACTATTTAATTTATAAAATAAATATACTTAGGCTAATCAAATATGAAATATAAATGACTAAGTATTGTTTGTACAGGAATGCAATCTTGAGTTGCAGCGGTGCACAAATGTTCTATCTTATTACTGTGTATTTATTATTAATTAAAGTAGTACCGGTATCGGTATCGGCACCTAAAAAAATAGAGTATCAGTTTTGGTATCAGTATCTGTATCGATCTCTTTTCTTGTATAGGTACATCTCTAATATATATATATATATATATATATATATATATATATATATATATATATATATATATATATAATATATATATATATATATATATATATATATATATATATATATAACAAATAACTTCTATATATATATATGGCCCACCTGGCCAAGGGATGAACCCTTATATTGACGATTTACCATAGTGGGGTCCGTCGCGGGTCCCGTGAAGCTCTAGGGTGGATTTCTAACTGCGACGAGCTTGTACTTAAAGGTATAGGGGGCGGTAGGCTGGGCTTTCTTTTCGACTTTTGTCATATTCTTCTACTGCTTTTCTTTTCTGATGCATGTACTCACCTTACCCCCAGTCTTGGGGAGAAAAAGGTAGATGAAGAAGATATATATATATATATATATATATATATATATATATATATATATATATATATATATATATATATATATATATATATATATATATATATATATATATATATATATATATATATATATATATATATATATATATATTAGTTCATGTACAGGACCCACCACGGCCCACAGAGAAGCGGCCACACTGGGTTGAATAATAATCAACTCCATGGGTGGGTTCTGGCTCATACATATTTTAAATGTCAAAGAAAAATTGGATGGCAAAATGAATATTCAGTCGAAACTAAATAAAAAGCTAAATAAAAAGATGTCCTTACATTATAAAGTCCTAATATTTACATAAAATCATATATTATAAAGAATATTCAGTTCTTGAAGATAAGAGAAAATAAGAGTTACTGTTAAAATGGTAGGATTAGAGATAAGATATGGGATAACCTTTTGGAAGGTATTATGGACCGTAAAGTAGGAAAGTGACGACGGCGAATGGGGTCCAGTTGAGTACAATCAATGAAGATATGGTGAACAGATTGCGGGGTGTGGCGACTGCAAAATTTGCAGATGGGATTAAGATCTCGTGACATGTAGTGTCTGAAAGATATTGGTGTGGCCAATACGGAGGCGTGCAAATATCACCTCGTGCAAGCGATTTCGTCGGTGAGAGGAAGACCACTCACCAATGTTCAACTTCATATTTCCAAGTTTCGAGCCTCGCTTAGCACCCGTCCAGCACTCTTGGCAATAAGACCGGAAGCCTTATCAGAGAGCAGGATAATAATCAGTTGATGGGAGGCGACCTTGTCGAATGGCATCCGGAAGGTACCTAGAGCAGCTCTGAAAAGAAGGGGAGGCCAGTTTGGCTTCCCTGTCAGCGATTTCATTGCCAGATATCCCCACGTGAGAGGGAGGACTCAACATAGTATGATTTGTTTCTTACGAGAGAGAAGCAGCCGAAGAAATTGTTGTACAGTGGATATCATTGTTTTTTTTAGAATAGGGGGGTTTAAGCGCCTAAAGGGCGCTGAACGAATCTGAATAAATGGCATAAGAGTTGTCTTGATTAAGGAATAGAATTCGAGAAAGGGCAATCATTATAGCCATTAATTCTGCCGTAAAAATTGAAGCATGAGGGGGGAGGGTATGGGAAGGTTGCGGTCAGGAAAGACAGCAGAATCACACCCACTGTCCCCTGTTTTAGAGCAGTCAGTAAACACTGGAGTAAAACTATCGTGAACTGCGGAATGAAACAGGAATTATGCCTTTAACAATGCTAGATTTGGAGAGAGGTCATGACCAGGCAAATGGTGGGAGCAGGGAATAGCCAAGATGTATACCCTTCATCATCAGAGAACGGCAGCACCTTTTGCAAAGGGATGTTGAGGAAGTTAAGGATGTTAAAAACTGTGTTTGTAAATAGGCCGGTAAGGAGGATTCTGAGATATCTCTCGCAGAATCGGTGTTAGAGCAAATGGTATTGGAGTTTGAAAGCGAAGATAACTTGTGCACATGATGTATTTCTTTCGAAGAGAGAGTGGCCCACATCGGTTCAACTTCAAGAGTCACCCTGGGGACGATCGGAAGGCTCAGTGAAGATACGGATCGCCTCGTTTTGGATGGGATCCTGGCAGGTGTAGTAGGTTGGGAAACCTGATTATATATACGCAGCCATAGCACAGTTTCGATAAGTTAGGGCGGTGTGGAGATGTAAAAAGGGACTTACAGTGGCACCCCGTTTTGAGGCGGATGACATAATAGAGTCCAAGCACGTGATGACAAATCGTTTTCAGGAGTTTAATGTGTGGTGTGTATGTTGGTGGTCATCTAGAATGAGTCCTGTAAGTTTGACTTCTGAAGTTACAGGAATGGGTGGTTTCCTCTTAAGATAAGGTTCGCGGAAGGAAGGTGGTAGGTTCTTCGATTCCCTTTTTCTAAATAGTACTTCTGAGGTTTTGGTGGGTGAGAAATGGAGCCATGGGTATTACAAAATTGAGAAAGAATTTAAACAGCAGGTGAAGTTGCCTTTCAGAAAAGACATCCTGTCATAACAATATAGCGCCAGGCCATCGACATAGAGAGGAAAATTGACCGTCGCTGGGATATTAGTAACGATGTCATTGAATCGAGTAAATAATAATATACTTAGAACATTGCCCTGCGGAAAGCCGTCATCCAGAGTAAAGCGGCGTGACAGAACAGGGCACCGAACCTGGAAGGATCTGTCTGACAGAAGGTATTTAATAAAGAGAGGGAACTGTCCTCGGAAACCGAGCAAGTGGAGTTTAAGGAGAACCTCAGTTCTCCACGTTGTGTTGTACGCTTTTTCAAGATAAAAAAAAAAAACACCAAGAACCATCCACCAGTTGAGAGAGGAGCCTCCGCATGTCATGTCATGTCATGATCCTGTTTAACAAAGTTCGGGGTTCAACAAAAATTTTGCGGAAACCAAACTGGAAATTTGAAAAAGCCTGGCGACTCTCCAGAACAGGGAGAAGGCGGACTGAAACCATTTTCTCCAATAATTTACAAGTATGACAGGTCAGCGAAATTGGTCTTTGGTTGTCCACCAACTTCGGATCTTTCCAGGTTTGGGAATAGGGATTACAAAAGCAGTAGTCCAAATAGATGGAAAAGAGGATTCGATCTAGATTCTGTTATACAGATCCAGCAAGAACTCTAATGCAGAGGGGTGAACATGACGGAGCATTATGTACGAAGATTAAGACTGGAAGGGCACCGTCTCTGCTGTTCGCCAGTGCAGTTTGATACTTTGCAAGTGTAAAAAGACGGTTATAGATATGATCTTCCCCTTTCGCTGTTGAAAAGCCTGACGGTGCAATGTTAATTCTCAATTTTTGAAAGGCTTCAGGATAGCAGAAAGAGCTCGAGTGGCTAGCAAAACTATAACCTAATGCATCTGCAATAGCTGCAGGACCAGAGATCGTATCGGTTATCAGGCCAATAACGGAAGACAATTGGTGAAAAGTTGTTGGAACGGCGAGATCTTTTCTGTGCAACTTTCTACACTGAAGTGTTATGGAGTTGAAGTTGACAGTAGAGGTATAAGTTCGAAACTATTGTTTACGTGTTTGGAGATTAATTCGACCAAGGGGTTGCAGAAAGCCTACCTGTGGAAGATCGCGAAATGCAAGCTTCCGCTGTTGCGATGATAACTTGTTGGAAGAAGTAAAGGGCATCATCAATAGTCGGAAACCGCTTATTGAAGGGACAAAGTAAGATAGCTGTGGCCTGATAAAAATGAGCCCACTCGGCTTGGTCATAACGCCAGCTGAAATTGGGTTTTAACATTAGGCTCGGTGCAAGTTCATTTAAGGCTATTGGATAATGATCACTGACGTATAAATAATCTAGCGGAACCAAGTAAAGCGATCCATAAGAGAATGAGAGCAAAAGGAAATATCATCACAGGAAGAAGAGTGTGTGTTTAAATGTTCATATGTTGAGAGTCCTGTGTTAAGGCATCCCAAGGAAAAGGGTGTTAGAAGATCTACAAGGATCTTAGACTTAGACGAGGTGACGGAGTCACCCCATAAGGGGTGGTGAAGGTTGAAGTCTTCTAGTATAACAACCGGAGTAGGGAGCTGCTTAAAAAGATCAGCCAAGTCGACCTTAGTAAACTCTCTACTCGGAGCCAAGTAGATCGAGCAGACAGTAAGGTCGGTGGACAGAAGAATTCGTGCAGCCACTGCATGAAGTCTAGCTTGAAGAGGAACTGGAGAATAATGAACATTTATGAATGAGTATTCCTGCACCTCCCCTATCACCTCTTTCTATAGAGGTTAGCAGCGATTTATATTCAGACCGTTGGAAGAAGTCGCGATGACATAGTCGAAGTTCCTGCAAACATATGCACTTCGGTGTACATATGTTTATTAGTTGAACAAGTTCTTCAAAATTAGAGTAGTAGCCACGACAATTCCATTGAAGGAAGGTGGTCATGCTATTTTGTTATATATATTATGAGGATGGTCTTTTTGAGACAATTGTCTCTATGTGGCTAGGGGTGATGTTGGAAGTGGATTCAGATGGGTAGGAAAGGCTGAGACGTGGGTCTCGACGAGAAGCAATAAATCCTGGTGGTAAGGAATAGTCTTACTACAAAGATTTGGGTTGTACGACCGGTTTTATTTTTTATTTTATTTTTTTTTTTTTGGGGGGGGGAGTTTTCAGTGGTATTTGGTGGAGGGGCTTCATCATGAATGTGAAGCAAGTTAAGTTCAACCAAGTCCATCTTATTGCGTGGACTTGGTTGGTTGTTGGAAGAGCAACCAAAATGCTTTGTTTAGGAATGAAAGCGATATCAACATCTGCCAAGCAAGCAGATTTAGAAATGGGTGGAGAATACTGGAATGTTTCCATGGAGGCAGTGTAAGAAGGAGACACCTGTCACTTTTTTGTAAAGAAGTTGGAGTTGCGATATTGGGATCCAATATGTGATCCGTTGGGTTACGGAGGTCTGACGCTTGATACTTTGTTAGTGAAAACAACAACTTGGGTTAAGATGGGGAACATCTGGGTCCCATTTCGTGCCACCAGCAGATTTAGAACGCTTGGAACGCTTGCGGTGTTTGCGTTGAACGATTTTCCATTCATCTCTCTCGGAAGCACAAGAAACATTAGAGAGAGAGAGAGCGTGGGTCGTCACTGACTCCATTTGGGAACGGTGATCCATAAGGCATATAATCCTTTAGGGAGTGCTGAGGTAGGAAATTCGGAAGAAGTTACAGGAGGATTCAGAAGAGCTGGAATAATCCTGCAAGCTATCATAGAGTTGGTTGGTGGGTTGTTCAATAGCTGTGATTGTTTGGGTACAATCTATTGAAGTCACTGCTTTTGCCTTAAAATAGACTTATGACCAGGTCTCTTCTGAGCTGCATTTTTTACATCTGGGGGTCAGTGTGTTTTGCTTTTGAAATTCGGATGTTTTGTATTTTGGCGAATAATCTTTAGCTTGGTGGTTAATCTTTTTTTTGTGTTTAGGAACATCTTTTTCAGGAAATTGATTAACGGTGGGAAACAGATTAGGGGACATGGATGCAGGCCTCTTACGTGAGTTTGGGGAACTCTCGGAAGGATATAGGACAGAGTGTCTTGACAGGAAATGCCCTCCAAGCTTTGTATTGGATGAACCAACTTAGTTTCATTGTTAGTTGGTTGAAAACCAGTACTCGGAATAGGGTTGTTGATGGCATTTTAAAACGGGAGGTTGGATCAAGGGCTACTTTTGGTAGTATAAAGAATGCAGGCGGGCAGGTTGCAGTAACTGCATGAGTTTGGTTAGAATTTAAGGGAAGAGTTCTACTGGAATGCAATTGTGTCGGTGGATTAACACGCAGAGGCAGGGGAGCTGCTGCAATTGTAGCCTAAGATTGCCTTTCTATTGTGGAATATTTGTCTTTGAGCTGGTGTATGGCATCTCTCCTGCTCAAATTTTGTACGGTAAATAACTCCCAAAATCTCCTGTTCAAACAGGTAAGACGGGCATTTTAAAGAAGAGGCACTCACTGTGGGGTCCTCCACAGTTTTTGTAGTGTGGTGTGTTTTCACATGGAAAGTGAAATTCATCTTCGCAGACTGGGCATATATCATGAGGTCCCCTACAGTATTTTCGGGGATGACAAAACCGTTGGCATTTAAAGCAACGTCCTGGTAGGGAAATACACGTACGAACACTGTAGCTTGTAAACGCTATTTTCATCTTTGAAGGTGGATAAAGGGTACTAAATATCAGCGGTAAACGAGGATTGGGTGTATCAGGCGAGTCCCGACGAGGGGGAAATCTATAAACGTTTGTAACTAGAAATCTTTTCTGCTGGAGATTTCTTAAAATGACAGCAAAATCTTCGTTTTTCTGTTCTAAGAATAAATAGTGCCTTTGGATGTGTTTCTTATTTCATCAAGAGTGGAAATAAGAGGGATGTTTCCGAGAGACGTTAAGGAAGAAACTTTGATTCCGGGTAGTAGCTTGAACGAGAAGGGACCCATTTCTCGTTAACGTTACTGGGAGTCTTCAACTCCCTAAAGCTTTTTCAAGTGCATCGCTAGGGATAATGGTTGCTCAGTAAGAGCTTTGGAAGTAGTGGATCATAAGTAATACATCGGGAATGTTGTATCAGCTGATATTCCTGGAGGGGGAGCAGCATTTGGAGTAAATAAATGAGAACGACTAGGACGGGGGCAACCTTTTCAGGAATGTCCCAACCGTTTTGGCATTTGGAGTGTCGAAGGCATATCAAGCGACGAATCGCTGATGTTATGCAGAGGACTTTCAGGTGTAGTAGAAAGAATAAAAGCGGAAACACCTGCTGGTCTAGGAGTATGATGGACCAATGTGGGGTCAGGTGGGGTGTCCGACAGTTGGTAATAATGCACACCTTGATTTAATAACGTTTTTTCTTCAAGAGGCATTTTCATAAGAAAAAATTAAACCACAGATTTCGTCACAATAAATGGGCAAATATAACAATAAAATAAATGAAACATAAAAGTAAATAACAGGATGGACCGAAAAAGCGTTTATTTCATAAGGAAGGGTAGTTCTTCTCCCCACAACAGGTCACAAACCAGTCTCACACAACTACTCACAAACTCCTTAGTTTCGATGTAGTATCACTCTTCACCTCTGTACCTGTTCCTCTTACCATCACTCTCATAGAACGCTTCATTAATGAAAACAACATCATTCTTTCACAACCTTTTCCTCTCATCAAACAACTTATTCTATTAACCCTTGAACACAATTACTTTCAGTTTAACAGCACCTTTTTCAAACAAAACCATGGTCTTAGTATGGGATCTCCCCTTTCCCCTATCCTTGCCAACATCTTCATGGAACTTCTAGAAATCTGTCACATTCTCCCCCACCCTCTTCTTAACAACTCTTTTTGGTACAGATATGTGGATGATATTTTCGTAAATGTACCTGTTAACTAACCCTATTGATATCCTCACTTTCATTAATAACATCCACCCTAATATTACATTTACTATAGAACATGCAACTAACAACATCGTACCCTTTTTAGACACTTTTAATATGGTCGACCACCATAACATACAATACAAGGTCAGAGAAAACCCACTTCTAATCCTCACTGGTTTTCTTCCCATTCTCTTAACACTAAAATTGGTACCTTATCCTCTTTATTCCTTAGAGCTTTAAGGATTTGTTCTCCCCCCTACCTCCAAAATGAATTTAATTTAATTTCTTCAACCTTTCGTAAACTATCCTATCCACAACACATTCACCATTATACTCCTTAAAGCGAAGAATAGCTTTTATACCTTCCAATCTCCTCGTGATAATACACATACTTCCTACCTCCCTTTACCTTCGTCTTCTCATAATTTTTGCAAAAAATTCCTTCTTAAAACTATCCTTCCTCATCTTTAAATCTTCCTTTCTAAAACTTGAAAACTCCTTTTCTAACCTCCACCTTTACTTCTAATGTGTTTAAAAAATACCTTGTGCCCACTGTAACAGCATATACATTGGAGAAACACATAACTTCTCCCGCCGTAATTACCAACACAAATGTGACCTACTTCAAGACAATCCCAGCTCTGCCCTCACCTTACATAGATCTACCCACAGCCATACTATCAACATAGACCACACTTGACACCGATTATTAGCATTGAAAACCTTCACCTTAGAAGATTTACCGAATCCTTTTGCATAAACATTCCAATAATTATAATATACAAAGAAATGATTCACAAACAAGTCCTACCATAAATATCTAAGAGACAATCCTCTTTTTCAAAAAATTAAAACCAAAACTTTGTGATAATTTTAAATTTATATATATTTTATTATATTTAATTTAGTTTATATAACATTGTCATAGCAGCTGAAGAAGGACCAAGTTGGTCGAAATATTCTGCTAATATTCTTAATAAATTTCTTGATATATTTGATATTAAACTTTCAACCTCTTATTAAAAGAGTATTGATTTTCTTCTATTTATATAAGGATTTCACAAGTAATATTTTAATTAAGGCATTACAATCTATTATTATATATATATATATATATATATATATATATATATATATATATATATATATATACTATATATATATATATATATATATATATATATATATATATATATATATAAATATATATATATATATATATATATATATATATATATATATATATATATATCTTTATATATATATATATATATATATATATATATATATATATATATATATATATATATATATATATATATATATATATATATATATATATATATATATATATATGGGAGAGCTAAGAAAAGTGGATTGAGTCAGTAAACAAATGTTTGAAGGAGAGAAATGTGAGTTTGGCAGAGGCGAGAATAAAGGTGCTTAATAGGAGTGAATGGCGGGTTTTGTGAGGGGTATGGTTGTAGCCCACCTGCCGGATGAACCCTTACATTGACGATTTACCATAGTGAGGGTGCGTCGCGGTCCAGTGAAGCTCTAGGGTGGATTTTCTGACTGCGACGAGTTCTTACTAATTAATGGTACAGAGGGGGCGGTAAGGCTGGGCTTTCTTTTCGACTTTTGTCATATTCTTCTACTGCTTTTCTTTTCCGATGCATGTTACGCACCATACTCCCAGTCTTGGGGAAAAAAAGGTAGATGAAGAAGAAGAAGAAGAAGAATATATATATATAGTACTGTTACCTAAAAATAACCCATTTTTCATATTTTCGGCTATAACTATTAAATTATTTTACATATCTTTCTTTTATAATCATTTCTTATAACGGCTAGGCCTAGGCTATATAACCCAGTAAAAAAATTTATTTGGCTTTAAAACTTTTGTAATTATTTAGACCCCCAAAAAAATAAAAATAACCCGCCGTTTGCAAATGTAGCCCACTTGTATGACAAAAATAACCCATCCCCAAAAACCCTCTCTAGAGTGGCAATATGCTGTTATTAGTTATTAGAACTATGTTACACATTATTTTAATTAAATATAAATGAAAATAAAGAAAAAAAATTAAAAAAAAAACAAAAAAAACATCAAATTTAAAATAAGAAAATCAAAATTTTAATTACCTTAAAATAAATGAATTATGTATGTTGTTGGAGCTGGTTAATTGTATGCAGACTTTTGTTTCTTTTACTTTCTAGCACCCCATCTGCGTTCGTGGGTACTTTCCAATGCTGGCCTACTTTCCTGAGGTACTTTCCAGCTACTTTCCATATTTCACATATATTCCTGAGCTGTTTTTCGTATGATGTCATTGCCTTTTAGACTATGATGTCATCCCTCATGTACGTTTGTGAGGCTCAGCTACTTTCCTGAGCTACTTTCATGTATGTTCCTGAGTGCTCATGTACTTTCATGAGATTTTTTAACCCACTGCCACCCCTACCACCCTATGTTCTATCCTTCAATACTATGACATCACTCAGCTACTTTCCAAGCTTTCCTACTTTCATGTACTTTCCTGAGCGTTTTCCATATGATGTCATCACTTAGCTACTTTCCATGTTTCCAGCTACTTTCAATGCTTCTAGCTGTTTTCATGTACTTTCCTGAGCGTTTTCTGTATGATGTCATCACTCAGCTACTCTCCTGAGCGTTTTCTGTATGATGTCATCACTCAGCTACTTTTCTGAGCTACTTTCCATGTTTCCAGCTACTTTCCAAGCTACTTTCAATGCTTCTAGCTACTTTCCAAGCTACTTTCAATGCTTCTAGCTGTTTTCATGAATGTTCCTGAGTGCTCATGTACCTTCCTGAGCATTTTCCGTATGACGTCATCACTCAGCTACTACTTTCCTGAGCTACTTTCCATGTTTCCAGCTACTTTCCAAGCTACTTTCAATGCTTTTAGCTGTTTTCATGTACATTCTTGAGTGCTCATGTATTTTCCTGAGCGTTTTCAGTATGAAGTCATCACTCAACTACTTTTCTGAGCTACTTTCCATGTTTCCAGCTACTTTCAATGCTTCTAGCTGTTTTCATGTACATTCCTGAGTGCTCATGTACCTTCCTGAGCATTTTCCGTATGACGTCATCACTCAACTACTACTTTCCTGAGCTACTTTCCATGTTTCCAGCTACTTTCCTAGCTACTTTCCATGTTTCCAGCTACTTTCATGAGTGTTTTTCATATGAAGTCATCACTGAGCTACTTTCATGTACGTTCGTGAGGCTCATGTACATTCCTAGCTACTTTTTATGTGGGTTATTTTTGCATAACATTTTGCACTTTTGGGTTATTTTAACATTACATTTTTTTTTTTTTTTTGGGCCCCCCCCCCGATTAGAAAAAAGAACCATACAGCATGTTGTTAGGAGCTATAGCGCATATACATGCACATTTTCAATTAATTTGGAAGTGGGCTATTTTTATCATACAAGTGGGCTATATTTGAGGTTCACTTTGGAAGGTATGTGTGTGTTGAAGGGTTGCATAAAATTTCATGAAATTTGCTGTGGGATGAGATGAAAGATGGGACTAACATAATTTAATTAAATATTAACATAATTTACAGAGTTCTTAATGCAGCATTGGCTGCAAAAGTCCCAAAAATTCACTCCAAGTCCCTTTAAATTGTGTGAAAATTTTGAAAATTTTAAAAAATTTCCCAAAATTCAAAAAATCAACTTCGAACAATTATAACACCTTTTTTCACTCATACTCGATGGGATTAATAGGTGGGTTCTACACCTCATATATACTGAGATACAGAGTGGGCTATTTTTACGTAAAAAAAAAATAGGGAGTTTATTTATAAATAGTATTATAATATATATATATATATATATATATATATATATATATATATATATATATATATATATATATATATATATATATATATATATATATATATATATATATATATATATATATATCTATATATAACTGAAAAATAAGTTTAATTCAAAGAAGGCCAGAAATTTCCTGAATAAATATATTTTATAAGTACACCTTTTTCCGATAATCACTAATATCTACCTAAGCCAGTCTTCTATAAACTAAGAACTAAAATAAAATAAAATAAATAAATAAACAACAAAAGAAAATTCACTTTATAAACGAAATACTTTAATAAATCAAAAAAGTAAAATGCTCACAAATAATAAGAAAATATAACCTTGACAATTTTACAAATTAATAAAGTGCTTTTAATTTTATCCATGATCTACTTTTTATAGACACTGTTGCCACACCAATTATCCTTGATAATGCCATTTGGGATTGAATGAGGCATTAAATATAGTATGAACTAAACACCTACATGGTTAGGTGATTTTGCCCCACCACTCTGAAAATAGATTTCAAAATAATAATATAATAATAATAATAATAATAAGAATAATAATAATAATAATAATAAATAATAATAATAATAATAATAATAATAATAATAATAATAATAATAATAATAATAGTAATAATAATAATAATATTAATAATTTGATGATATTTCGTTATTCCATTAGAAAGAAAAAAAAGACCATCTAATACAACTTTATAAGTTATAATCTTAGCATTTGTCATTTTCATCAACACCATTCAAAATATATGAAATCTTAAATACACTAGGTCCTAAATTCAATTACAATATCATTCAATGAGTTGCTAAAAGATCATCGCTTTAAACTGAGGCTATTCCTATTTTACACAAATTTTAAATGTTTAAAATAGAAATATTTTACACATATTAACAATATCAATAAACCTTTTCTTGATTATCCTTTCCCCTAATGTTATTTTTCATATTTGATTAAATAAACTTATATGACTTTTCAGTTGATGAAGCTTTTGAGGTGCAAGGATGCGAGAATCATCATCTAGGATTGTAAAGGTGAAAGCTCATGCAATTCATATTGCATTAGCTTGTAATGTAGCCAGCCTTTACGATTTATTTATTCTATTACGATTACTAATTGTAAATATTATTTATTACAGATATCTGCCCATGGCTTTCACACTAATATGTACAATAAAAATTACTAATATTATTAAATGACTGGATGACTTTTAGTTTATTTTGCTGGCATTTGAACTAGATAAATATAGATGGGAAATCATATTTAATTTGTTTGTGATGTGAAGAAAAGGATTCCTATTTGTCTACAATTAATTAATTTATATATATATATATATATATATATATATATATATATATATATATATATATATATATATATATATATATATATATATATATATATATATATATATATATATGTAATTTCTTTAATATATATATATATATATATATATATATATATATATATATATATATATATATATATATATATATATATATAACTATATATATATATATATATATATATATATATATATATATATATATATATATATATATATATATATATATATATAAAAACATATATATGTTATATATATATATATTATATATATATATATATATATATATATATATATATATATATATAATAACTTAACCAGCAATATATATATATATATATATATATATATATATATATTATATATATATATATATATATATATATATATAATATATATATATATATATATATAAAGGGGTTTATTTGTAGCAACATTTAAAATAACTTGTATATTGTATGATTTAATAATTATTTTCATCACAACTGAATCAGGTAATTCCTTTAGGTTTTCTTTCTTTCTTCTTTCTTCACCTAACCTTATTTTCCCAAGATTGGGAGTAAGGAGCGCTACAAGCATCGGAAAGAAAAGCAGTAGGAGAGTATGACTAATGTCGAAAAGAAAGCCCAGCCTTACCGCCGCCTCTGTACCATTAATTAGTGAAAGCTCGTCACAGACAGAAAATCCACCCTAAAGCTTCATGGGACCGTGACGGACCCTCACTATGGTAAATCGTCAATGTAAGGGTTCATCCCTTGGCCCATGTGGGCCACAACCATGCCCCCATACAAAACTCCGCCATTCTCTCCTATCATGCACCTTTATTCTCGCCTCTGCCAAACTCACATTTCTCTCCTTCAGACATTCGTTCACCGACTCAATCCACTTTCTCTTCGGTCTCCCAGCCGGTCGGTTCCCAACACTCTCTCCACTATACATCCGCTTAACCAACCGACTATCATTCATCCTTTCCACGTGACCAAACCATTTCAACATACTTTCATTTATTCTCATTTACCCCTTTCTTCACACCACACAACTCTCTAATACGTTCATTCCTCATTTTATTAATTCTTCTCACACCTAGCATGCCCCTAAGATTGTCCATCTGAACACATTGAACTTTAGATCTATACTTCTTATTCCAGACTATAGTCTCACTACCATACAATAACACAGGTAACAACATACCCTCATGTAAGACTCTACCGCACTCAAGACTTAGTCCCTTTACATTCACCAATGATTTAATTGCACCAGCAACCTTCCTGCCATTCACAACTTTCCTACTACACTCTGCATCATCCGTTCCCTTCTCATCCAACACATACCCTAAATATTTAAACTCAGACACTTGCTCCAGCTGCTCACCATCTAACATAACTTCACACTGAGGACTGTCCTCACTCACAACCATAACCTTACTCTTATCTACGTTTACTTTCAAGCCCCTCCTTTTACATACCTATATCTCTCTACCAATCTTCTCAAACTCTCTTCAAATTCGCCACACAGAACCAAATCATCCGCATATAATAGGTAGGGCACCCTCCACTCATCTCCATTCTCCATCATTCTAACACCATTTCCTGCCATCCCCACCTCGAATTCTTTCATAACCCCATCCATATACAAATTGAATAGCCAAGGAGACATAACACAACCCTGTCTCACTCCACTATTAATCCTAAACCAATCACCATTGACACCATTTATTCTTACACATGCTTCACTATCGTCATACATACTTTTGATTCCATTCAGAAGCCTACCACCAACACCATATATCACTAATACCTGCCATAAAGCTTCCCTATTAACTCTATCATACGCCTGTTGTAAATCCATAAAACCTAAATATAATTTATTCTTCTTCTCCCTCATTTTCTCAATCATTTGTTTCAATGTAAAGATTTGATCCACACATCCTCTACCACTCCTAAACGCACCTTGTTCTTCACCAATCAGTCCCTCAGTCACTCGACGCACTCTTTCGACCAAAATACCAGCATATACCTTCCCTACAACACTCAATAAACTTATTCCCCTATAATTTCTATAATTTCCTTTAGGTTTTGTATGTTATAATATAATTATACTTTGGTTAGTTAATCAGATATTTTCATCAATATTAACAATTGTTGTCGAAGCTCAACGATTTATGTAAAGTTCTAATCTTTTCTCAGGCGATTTCTCCCACACGCTTATTAAGCAAGAAAATACGACTTTGTCATTTCCTATCTGTAATAGTAAAATTTTCTTTATGACATCTCTTAAACTCTTGTTCAAATTTATGACACTCACTTCCACTACCCTCCTGTCATTCCCTTAAAGATTTTCATGGTACGTTATAACCATCACGGCAACACCAAATGTCATGGCAAAGTCCAAGCAAAATAAGAGACTTAAAAAAAGTTAAACTTAACAATGATTAGTTTAATGTAAATTCTTCAAAGTGATAACAGTTGCTTGTGAAGTAAGGAAAGAATAAACTCAAGTGGAAGGAAACAGGCAGAAACTAAATCCACAGAACAGGAGGAACTGCAGATATGATCCACAACACATGAGTGGCTGGAAATGAAGCAACACAATGACAAAGTCAGAAATACTAGCTCCCCACAAAATTCAAGTGAAGATATTACAACAATAAAGAAAAGATATAGCCACAATGAGTGATTTAATTTTACTGGCATTCAATGGAATTCCTCGTCAATATGGACCATAGTAGTTCTGTATTTATAAATTGTATACTAGACAACTTTTAGGCAGATGGTCCATGAACCTACAAGACACGACGCACTGTAATTTTAACTAACGATGAAAGTATGGTGGATGAGGTTAGAGTTGAGGAGAAATTAGGAATTGGTGACCATAATATAATTAGATTTAACATGAGTGTGATATCTGGGCTTCATTGCAAGTTAATAAGGAAAAGATCTTAAATTTCGAAATGGCAATTTTACCAAATTCCGAGACATAACTGAATGAGATAAAGGTTTAAAGACCAAAACTGTTTTTATTATGTGGGACATTTTAAGCAGAATTTTGATGAATATTCAGTTAGTATGTTTTAAAAATAACATTAGAGTGGCGAGAAGAAAACCTGTTTGGTGGAGTAAAGAGATTAGAGAGAGAAAATCAATGAAAAGCGAAGATGTTTAAAATATTCAAGGGTAGTAATAGGAGGATGATTTAGAAAATATAGGATAAATAGCCCTGAGGAACACAACAATTAATAAGAAAAGAGCAAGGAAAGAGAGATAATGTAATTAATATAGCAAGGAATAGTAATAAGGACCTGAAAAAGTTTTTTAGCTTTTATAATTTATATAATGGGTAGGGTGAGAAAGTTGAAGAATGGTAAATCTGCAGGTATAGATGAAATTACTAGTGAAATGATCAAGAACGGAGGCGAGATGGTGATTGATTGGTTTGGAAGTTGTGTAATAAAGCGTTTATGGAGGGTATAGTTCCAAGGGATTGGAGGAGAGCGGTAATAGTACCCTTGTATAAGGGTAAGGGAGAAAAGGGGAACTGTAGAAGTTATAGGGGAATAAGTTTATTGAGTGTTGTAGGGAAGGTATATGCTGGTATTTTGGTCGAAAGAGTGCGTCGAGTGACTGAGGGACTGATTGGTGAAGAACAAGGTGCGTTTAGGAGTGGTAGAGGATGTGTGGATCAAATCTTTACATTGAAACAAATGATTGAAAAATGAGGGAGAAGAAGAATAAATTGTATTTAGGGTTTTATGGATTTGCAACAGGCATGGTAGAGTTAATAGGAAAGCAGTATAGCAGAGTGTTAGTAATCTCATAGTGGTGGTAGGCTTCTGAATGGAATCAAAAGTATGTATGACTGATAGTGAAGCGTGTGTAGATAAATGGTGTCAATGGTGATTGGCTTAGGATTATGTGAGTAAGACAGGGTTGTGTTATGTCTCCTTGGTTATTCAATTTGTATATGGATGGGGTTATGAAAGAATTCGAGGTGGGGATGGCAGGAAATGGTGTTAGAATGGTGGAGAATGGAGTTGAGTGGAGGGTGCCCTACCTATTATATGCGGATGATTTGGTTCTGTGTGGCGAATCTGAAGAGAGTTTGAGAGGATTGGTAGAGAGATTTGGCAGGGTGTGTAAAAGGAGGGGTTTGAAAGTAAACGTAGATAAGAGTAAGGTTATGGTTGTGAGTGAGGACACTCCTCAGTGTGAAGTTATGTTAGGTGGTGAGCAGCTAGAACAAGTGTCTGAGTTTAAATATTTAGGGTATATGTTGGATGAGAAGGGAACGGATGATGCAGAGTGTAGTAGGAAAGTTGTGAATGGCAGGAAGGTGGCCGGTGCAATTAAATCGTTGGTGAATGTAAAGGGACTAAGTCTTGAGTGTGCTAGGGTCTTACATGAGGGTATGTTGTTACCTGTGTTATTGTATAGTAGTGAGACTATGGTCTGGAATAAGTATAGATCTAAAGTTCAATGTGTTCAGATGGACAATCTTAGGGGTGTGCTAGGTGTGAGAAGAATTGATAAAATGAGGAATGAACGTATTAGAGAGTTGTGTGGTGTGAAGAAAGGGGTAAATGAGAGAATAAATGAAGGTATGTTGAGATGGTTTGGTCATGTGGAAAGGATGAATGATAGTCGGTTGGTTAAGCGGATGTATAGTGGTGAGTGTGTTGGGAACCGACCGGCTGGGAGACCGAAGAGAAAGTGGATTGAGTCGGTGAACGAATGTCTGAAGGAGAGAAATGTGAGTTTGGCAGAGGCGAGAATAAAGGTGCATGATAGGAGAGAATGGCGGGGTTTTGTATGGGGGCATGGTTGTGGCCCACCTGGGCCAGGGGATGAACCCTTACATTGACGATTTACCATAGTGAGGGTCCGTCGCGGTCCCATGAAGCTCTAGGGTGGATTTTCTGTCTGTGACGAGCTCTCACTAATTAATGGTACAGAGGGGGCGGTAAGGCTGGGCTTTCTTTTCGACGTTTGTCATGTTCTCCTACTGCTTTTCTTTTCCGATGCTTATACAGCACCTTACCCCCAATCTTGGGGCAAAGAGGAAGGTGAAGAAAGAAAGAAAGAAATAAATTTAAAAGTAAGAATAGGACAATTGGTCCAATTAAAATTGCTGAGAATTTAGCGAGTTCTGATAAGGAGTTGGTCAACATTTTCAATGCTTTTTTGCGTCAATGTTTACTGAGGAAATTTTGGATAATAGTTTGGAGACTAATGTAATAAATAGATTTATAGAAGTTGAATTTGAGATAAAAGATATTAAATCTTTACTGGACCATATTGACCGAAGTGAAGCTGCGGGTCCTTATTGTATATATGGTAGAATTCTGAAGGAGGGTAGTACCAGCATTGCATAGGCACAGTGTTTGATTTTTTAACGATCTATAACATTTGGTGGTGCCAGACGACTGGAAAACAGCATATGTTGTGCCTAGTTATAAGAAAGTAGTAAGGAAGATTTGGGAAATTATGGGCCAGTTAGCTTAATATCTCTGGTTGTAAAAGTTTGGAAAAGTTACTGAAAGTCATATAGAGGAATATTTGAAAGATAACATTGTACGACTCCCAGCATGGTTTTAAAAAGGGTAGGTCATGTCAGACAAACCTTTTAGAATTTAGGGAATACATTACTGACTGGATTGACCGAGGAGATCCAGTTGATATTATTTATTTAGACTTCAGCAAAGCATTTGATAATGTTCCCAACATAAGGCTGATGAAGTTTTTGCAATGTGGTATGGGTGGAGTGGTACATGGTTGGATTAAAGGGTGGTTGTGAAATAGAAAACAGTTTGTACAACTAAATGGCAATAAGTCATCATGGGAAATAGTGAAGAGTGGTGTCCCACAGGGTTCAGTGCTGGGGCAACTATTGTTCCTAATAGATATAAATGATTAAGGCCTGGGACTTGAATGTAAGGTTTCTAAGTTTGCAGATGAAACCGAAGTGGCTATCTCAGTAAGGAATAGTGATGGATGTATAAAGATTCAAAATGATCTTGATAAACTTCTTGGGTGGGCAGATAAGTGCTTTATGAATTTTAATAGTAAAAAGTGTAAGGTTCTTCACCTAGGTTACTCAAATAAAAGTTTTAACTACGATATGAATGGGGATTGACTTGAATCTGTGGACCCAGAAAAAGATTTAGGTGTGATTATAAGCAGTAATTTGAAAATAGCTAATCAGTGTTTGGAAGCAAGGAATAAAGCTAATAAGATGCAAGGTATAATAAATCGCAATGTTGTTTACAAGAGCAAGGAAGTTATAAGTAAACTGTATAATAGCTATGTTAGGGTAGTATTAGAGTATTGTGTACAACTTTGGGCCCCTTTTTTAAGGAAAGACATAGATATGCTAGAGGGAGTGCAACGTAGAGCAGCAAAGATGATTTCTGGGTTTGAAGGTAAGACCTATGAGGAGAGGCTGAAGGAGTTATAGATTAAATTTTCTGTAGAAAGATTTCTTAGAGGGGACATGATACAAGTCTACAAAATATTTACATCTATTGATAATACGGAGACCAATAAATTCTTCATAGTAGACCAAGGACGGGAAACCAGGGCACAGTAAGAAAATTAAGATGAAGGCATGCCATCTTGATATAAGAAAGCATTCATTCAGTAATAGCGTTGTTAATTTTTGGAATGGTTTGCCACAAAAGGTTGTTGAGTGCGACTTGATTGCAACATTTAAGAAAGGATTAGATAGGTATATGGATGGTTTCTGAGTATCATATAGTATATTTTGACTAAGCCAAATTGGTGGGTTTTTAGTTACAGTAGCTATTAAGGTTAAACTGCATGTTAAGACTATAACAAAGTTATTAAAGCTTGTAGTGTGGTTAGCATGTACTTTAGCTATAGTTTCTTCTTTTAGTGGTGACTATTATTTATATATATTATGTAAAGTTATTGACAAACCCTGGTGTGCTTTATTGGATTTGCATGAGCATGTTTGTTGATTGGTTTATTAGGATGAGTGGACGTCCTCGATAGGCACATGTGGTTCTTACTGTTCCTATGTTCCTAACTCTTCAACAACAAGTCTCAAGGTAGTGAAAAAAAAGGTATATAGCAATAGCGTAAAAAGTAGTGTTGTAAAATTCAATGAAAAGAAAGAGATTAAGCTGAGGTAAAAGAAATTTAAACAAAACAAGAGAGAGTTAATATTAATCTTCAATTTAAATGAACTCCCAAAATTCTCTTTTTAGCATTTGCACCGTTCTTATATTAGTAATGAACCTTAAACTTATTTCAAATTACTTACCATATAATATACAAATAGATTACGGTACTATACTAACCTTTACAGGTGAAAAAAACATAAAAATCTGCCACTAGTTAACAATAACCCAGAAATGGGTTTGTGTCAAATATCCAACCAGAAAGCCATATTTAACTGCTAAGCCTTACTATGCGCAACCTGTAAGAGACAATGAAAATAAGGTATTAAGCGACTGAATAGCCTGAAATGAAACTAAATATCAGACTTAATATAAATTTGGTGAATATGTGATATTAAAGTTCTCTAAAAGTTGATCATTCCCTAATAATATATGATTATTTCTTTTAAATATAAAATGTATTTAATCATTAAAAGCAGATTTTTCCAAAATTTTCTACCATTATTTTAAATATAATGGAACATATTTAAAGGCCAGTAATGAAAGGAGTAAATAATTTCTCAAATGTATCAAATGAGTTTAGTGGGATTAAAAACAGAATTTGTTAATATATATATATTGTGATGATAATAATAATAATAATAATAATAATAATAATAATAATAATAATAATAATAATAATAATAATAAATTAATGATAATAAAAATAATCCTCATTAATTTTTTTGTTATATAAAAAAATTCAATTTCGCGCTAAATTTAAATAAACAATAATTAAAAAATATCGCTGAAATTTTTTTCCATAGTTAGGAAAAAATTTCTGTAGCTTATCTGGCATAAACTTAAAAAGATTTGATCAGAGATTGGATAAAAGAAAATATAACTGAACTTATAAAATCGTACATTAGCTTAGTAATAACAATCTCCTCAATCTAGAATGTCAAAAAAGCTTACAAAGCTGAACACAATGTTAAAGGAAATTTTACAGAAGGAATTCAGTGAAACTTTTTAGAAAATATAAATTTTAAAAACATAGTACCCTATGGATAATTGGCAAATAAATTTGTCATAGTCATGAAACAGAATTGTTAAAATATTAGTGAAATTAACAACATCCACATTTTGCTCTTAAATATGGTTTTCATTATAAAATAAGTACTACATTTTAACTTTAATTTTGTTAAAAATAAATAAAAATATTTCTTTTCATTTTATATGGCTGAATAAGGAAATTAAAGCAGAGCGTGGACTGTTATTATTCCGTGCTCAATTATCTAAAAAAAATAATATTTCTTAGTTAAACTCCAGGTTTAGTTGCATTATTTATTAGTGTTTTTAGTTCATTTAAAGCAATTTCAATTGAAACCTTAAAAATTTTGGAGAGAAGGCATTATACTCTGTTAATCAAGTTTACTATAATAACAAAAAATATTTGGTGTAATATAAATAATACTTTTTATATAAAAAAAAAAAAAAAAAAAAAAAAAAAAAAAGAAAAAAAAAAAAAAAAAAAAAAAAAAAAGGGGAATACTTACTGTTTAGGTAATTCTTCAACAAAGAATTTAATTAATTTTCCACCATTTTTATATCACTGAGATACATAGGATGTAACAATATTGTATAGGATGATGATATTTTCTTTATGCATGACATATTTTGTGTGTACAACTCCTTAACATCCTTAAGCTTTATAATTGTAACAGCACTCATGCTGACAATATGTAAACAAGCTACCTCTGAAATAAAAATATATATATATTTTATAAGCGCGAAATTATAGGAATTAGTAGAATCATTATTGGGTGATGAAAACAAATTTACTATGCTAGTCTCAACAATCCTTGAAAAAGAAAAAGACCCTAGATGTTCCCACATGTATTCCAGGTCTGATGGAAACGGATGGGTTGTTGACAGAATGTCCTGCTGACTAATTGGTCAAAAACTCCAAAAGACTGAAAGTAGTGGACCCGGGTAAATACAAGAACTGTATGAAGCTGATCAGGATCTTGTCTTGTACTTAGGTGATTTTGAAGCTTATTGTAGTCTACACTACCCTAATGCCCCTCAGCAGTGGTTGAGATTATTGGGTAGACAACTGGAAGGTAGATTCCTTCAGTTATATAAGCTGATCACAAAAAATGACAGAAAATATTTGTCAGTGAGAGATACATTAGTTAGATGGTACTAAGATTGAAGATTGGATTTAAAAGAATATCAAGCTTATCATTCTGCTTGTTGGAACCGATACAAAAGTATTCGCATGTTTGCCCTCCGACTTGAGCATTTAGCTAGATGAGCTTATTGCGGTCTTGACATGTGAGCATGATTCGTTTGCGCACCACATTTTTGTGCAGTTTGCCCCCATACATTGATGTAAATACATTAAGATGCAAGAGCTGGATGGTATCAGTAGAACTCCTTGGGAGAAAATCATAGGTTATGCTGATCCCTTAGAGGGTGATAACACAGCTTATCCCAACTCAATTTCCCAAACTTCCCATGATTTTGTAGAAAAACCTGTTTATCATGGAAACATAGATAAACCAAGAGAAAACTTAAATGAAACGATTGATTCTGTAATTTGCATCGGTACTGTGTCTCCTAGTTAGACGGATGTTCTAAAAAATATGTAAGGAAGTTGATCGTCAGTGTAAGTCCCAAAATAGCCACCGACCATTTCGTAGTCCCCTTTTCTTTATTTTTTTACTTTTTCCCAGTAATGGTTGCAGTGGTCCAAGTGGGACATTTATTAAGAAGCCAGCATCCAGAGAATTTCCCTCCGCTTAATTCACAATATAAATTGTCCAAGACCGTTGCTTTGGATCAACAGATCTACAAAACAAGCAACACTCGGGAGAACAGAGAATCCATCTTGCTTAGCTACAGTAAGTGGATCTATCTGTTTTGACCCAGTGTAGAAAAACTACAATATAAAAATTACAAAAGTTTTGCAAATCTTTATAATTATCAGAATTTAAGCATCAAGGCTAAGTGGAATTTCTTTGCCACTAGCCACAGTAAGTCACCTTGTGATGGCATTATTTATTTATTTATTTATTTATTTAATTTTTTTTTTATACAGTCAACCACCACTCACGGTCTGGGCCCTTTTCAAGGAGGGGGCAGAGATAAAACATAAGCCCACCCAATCCCCTAACCGCATAAATCTCTCAGGTGAGGTGCAAGCGTGGGCTTTAAAGAGGAAGATTAAATACAGTTGGAAAAACAGGAGGCAAGGAGTTCCACAGAACAGAAGTAGCTGGAAAGAAAGAGGCACCACGATGAACAAGTCTGGGGTTTTCAATACTCACGCAACATTCATGTGAGAGCAAGGCACCCCTTGTGATACAGGGGCGACGCAAGGGTGGTGAAATGCGAGAGGTCAGCTCACCTGCCGTCATAGTACCTATAGAAAGAGATAGTGCGCCAACATCACGTGTGTCGCCGAGATAGAGGGTCAAGGGAGTTTGAAAAGGACGGTTTGTCTCTTAGCTTTAGACTCTACCCTATCCATTAGAAAGGGTGGGCCGGGCCCCAGATGTGGCAGAGAACAGTACTCCCATACAGGGCGAATAAGGCCCTTATATAACTGGAGTAAGTGTTAGGAAAAAAATTCCTGCAACCTGAACGGAACTCCCTTCTTTGAGGCCACCTTAGCAACCATTGTAATATGAGGTTTCCAAGAGACAATTTGGTGTTTATGTTGAGACCAAGAATGGTTATGTTATTCACAGGTGGTGTTAGAGCCATCAAAAGAAAATAGGAGAGGATTGGGAGTGTTTTTGAGAATATAAAGAAGTTGAGTTTTTAAAAGGTTGAACTTTACAAGGTTGCGGTGACCCCAATCCCATCCAGATTGGCAAAGAATAGAATTAGAAAGCTGAAGACGAGAGGCACTAGATGCAAAAGAGGGAGCAGATTTGAAATGAGTAGAAGAATGGAGAGTTGAGGCATCGGCGTAGAGTGAACAGAGTTAGAAGTACAGCTGAGGAGATCGTTGATGAAAAGTAGGAATATAAAGTTGGGAGATAAAAACAGAACCTTGAGGAACCCCACAAACAGGAAAGGAGGAAGAGGACGCTCCATCAACGGGAGTGCTGATATGGAGCGATCAGAGAGAAAACTAGACATGAGTAAGCAAAGAGAAGGAAACCCAAAGGGAGCTTCGAGAGTAGCAATGCGTGCCATACCAAGTCAAAAGCTTTGGATATGTCAAGCGCCACCACGCAAGACTCCCCATAGTCCCTAAGGGCAGAAGACCATAAATCAGTTAGATAGGAAATTATGTCACCAGTTGACCTCAAACATCGAAAGCCATACTGATGATCTGAAAGAAGGGAATGAGACTCCAGATGATCCAGGAAATGAGAGTTAAGAAGAGTTTCAAAGACTTTAGATAGAATACAAGTGAGAGCTATATGGCGATAGTTTGAAGGATCAGAACAGCTACCTTTTTTCGGGATCGGTTGAACTAAAGCGAGCTTCCAGCACTGAGGAAAAGTATTAGTGTTAAGACATAGAGAGTAGAGTTGAACAAGGACAGGCGCCAGCTCAGAAGCACACTCCAAAAAAAGCAAAAAGGCTAGCTGCGCATGCAAACCTTCAAAGGCCAAAAAAATGTCAAATTCTTTCTCCTGCAGATTTGTTTGAATTTTGTGGTAAAAATATAAAAAATGTAAGGATCTTTATTTCAAAGATGATATTGAGTCTGCAAAAAATTGTCAGGATGAACGATTTTTAAATACTTCTACAGCTGCTGGTACTCGAGATAATCATCAGTTTGAACCAATATATAGATGAAAATATAATGTGTAAGTAGGGTTTCAAATGACTTTACTTCACTCGTGGCTGTTTCTTAATCACATGAGAAAGAACATGGTTTCAACATGTGTCAAATCTTCAGCCAGGACAATATGTTGCTTGTATACATGATAATCACTGGTGGATTGGCAACATTTGTGAAATTTCAGTTGAATAATGTGATAAACTTGTCAATTTCATGCATCCACATGGTCCTGCAAATTCCTTTTCTTGGCCTTTAAATAGGGACACATGCTGGATTCCTGAACAACATGTACTTGCAGTCCTTCCTGTGCCAACAACCACATCCACTGGATGAAATTACACTTTTCAAGAATCTGCAATTAAATTTGTTAACGAAACATTTCTCACAAGGTGCTAATGACTTGCCATAACTTGGGACATCATGTCTAAAGTGTTCAATTCTGATTTGAATTTATAGTATTTGTTTCTTTGATGTTTGATGCACTCCGGCTTGGGATCCATTAAGATACCCACAATCAGGGCTGGGAACCTGGAATAAATAACCCATATTCAGGCTTGGGAACCTGTGACAAAGAAACCCACCACCCGTGGCTAGACTTGCATGGCTACCTGGTGTAACCTCTTGGTGATGGGGTTACTAGCCACCATGGACCAAAACAAAGCAATAACAATGTGTACTTACACTGTTTTCTAGTACTTTTGCGAAAAATTTCACTTTTTTTTTTAACCATATTTCAAAGGACACCAACAAGAACCTAGTATAGAGAAAAATGTCTTTCTAATGTTGGTAAAATCAAGAAAATCGTTTGTGATACATTTCTGCAATGTTAGTTCAAAAATAGGTAAATTTGGCCAAAAAAAAAAAAATTTGTGGGCTATGATTTGGCTATAATATCTTTATTCATAAAAGGTATTATGGATCCTGAAGCTTTTACAAACTAATAAA
>JABUQX010147213.1:32500-35000 GCA_015478945.1 Trachelipus rathkii
TATATCACTGCTCACGCCTGCCATATATATGCTGCCGCGCGCCGCCTCCCTGCCGCCTCGCCGCCATATCTCGCTCTTTGCTCTCTCTACTATATCTTCTGCCGGGCGCCACCGCCGCGCGCCATATATATACCGCCTTATGCTGCGCTATATATATATATACACCCTGCCTGCACGCCATATATATACTCTATCACCACCTCTCTCCTTTATACCTTCTTCCTGCCATACCATATCTTGGGGTGGAGATGGTTTAACCATTTGGTTTCAAAGCCATTACGGTTCTATAAAACTCATTGTTTTGACGATTGTTTGGCTTAGCGGTTTAAAACCACAAAAAAAACAATGGTTGACATAAAAGCAGCCATAAAATATTTTAAAAATGTGTTTATTAATGGTTTTCTTTAGTTTTCTTCAGCATGTTGATATGGTTTCTCAATTTTTCAATCGAAGAGTAACTGAAGGGGAGATAAAAAAATTTCTGCTGATTTTATAATATTGTGAGAATGATTATACCATACATATATATACATATATACTGCTCACTATATACTCTCACTTATATATACTCTCTATATACATATATATATATATATATATATATATATATATCTCCTCTCATATATATATCTGCTCTCTACTCTCCTCTCTCTCTTATAAAAATTAACTGTTTTAAAGCGTTATGTTGAGCACTTGTTTCATTCCACATCAGTATACATTTTCAGTTATAATAATATTTGTAAATTGTGTGACACATATGAAAAATAGCTAGGCAATGACTGTAAACTAAGTGATGATGTTTATAATTGGAAAAATATGAATATGGGCTAAGCAATTCTTACTCAATAGACAAGTTTTGTAGCAAAGTAAGGTATCATCAGCGTAACAGAAGCTCGCGGTGCCAATTTTGTAGCAAGATATCAGACAACAGTACTTCCAGAGGATGTATTCAAGAGCAGTGGAATTTATGGAATAAATTAAAATAAATTACCATAACAGTAAGTTACCTATTTGATGGTCTCTGTTGTCTTTAGTGTCACTTCATCCATGGTACAGATCTAAAAAAAATTAGATGAAAGTCATTATATAAAATTATCACCATATTTTCAGCAACATCCCCTAATGTTGAAAGGGTATTTTTAACTTTTGGACTTGTGTGTACAGCAACATTAGAAATAGGTTGGAAACAGCTAAAGCAGAATTAGTTTTTTTGTATAAATTCTTAATGATGGCTGCTTTAAACTTTTAATAATTGGGCATCTCTCTCTCTATACCTACTCTCTCTATATATATATATATATATATATATATATATATATATATATATACTATATATATATATATATATATATATATATCTCTTTATATATATATATATATATATATATATATGCATCTTCTTTCTATATATATATATATATTCTAAACATTTCAATAACAAGGTAAATAAATTCATTTGTATATCATTATTAGAGGTTAATTTGAATAAACCTTTTTTATTTTTCTTTTTCTCTTTATCTTTTTTTTTTTTTTGGTAAAATACTGAGTTGCAAATTCAGATAAGGTTTATATATTATAATATACTACTTATTTTTACTTTGAGTTTATGTAAACTCAAAAAATAATAATAATTTTCTACCAGTTTACAGTTATCAAAAAAATTTGAAATTTTAAATTATTAAGAATTTTAAATTAGTCTTATCACATGTGTATAGCAGTTTCCAGTAGTGATTTTTATCTTTAAAATCTATAAACCAATAAAAACCACATTAAAACCATCAAAAAATAAACAAAGCAAAAGAAAAACAAAAACCATTAGTTTATTTGGTTTATTTAAAAAACAATGTTTTTTTTTTAAAACATGTTTTTTTCCAACCCTATAATATATATATATATATATATATATATATATATATTATATATATATATATATATATATATATATTTATATATATATATATATATATATATATATATATTATATATATATTTAAATATATATATATATATATATATATATTATAAGAAATTATTCTTGGCAAGAATATCTAATTACAAATTAGAACAGTTAGTGAACTGCTCATTCAAATGAGTTGTTATCTTGCTCTCTAAAAATGTTAAAGAATCAAATAATTACTCACCTAATATTTATAACAAAATTTAAAGACAGTTGTGAGATTTCAAAGTAATTTATTACTTGAAGTAAGCCTTTGAATTGAAGGCTAATTATAGTAAATGTATACGTAGTTGCAATAATTCTTAGCTTAAGGCCTAAACAAATCTTCCGGACAAAGAGCTTGTCCCAAACTAAAATCAGGTTTAGTGAGATAGAGAAGTTGAGTATAAGGTTAAAATAGAACAAAAAAAAAGTACACCTGACCTAATTTATGTTAATAAAAAGGAGACAGTTCAGAACCCAAGACTAAAAATATTATTTAAGTTTAACGATAAGAGATATACTTTACGGTTTGTAGACTCTTCATAATTTTATGTAAATATA
>JABUQX010147215.1:0-5000 GCA_015478945.1 Trachelipus rathkii
ATATATATATATATATATATGGCCAGCAGCCCGAGATTAAGGGCCCCTGTATCTAAAAAACTACGATACCTACATAAAAACCAATTACATTTTTTAAAATGATTTTAATGCAGAAACAACAAAAAAATTAATATTTATTAAATTTAAAAATAACTACATAAAATAAAATAATATCTTATGTTGAAAACCTTAATTTAGACGTTTTACCCATTAAAAAAAAAGTTTCTTTATATCTTTTCAATATTTAAGGGTAACTTTTAAATCATCATTAAATTTCCTGCATTATTAACTAAAAAAGTGGTTTTATATTAAAAATTATTTAACCAACACTCACGGATCGGGCGAGTAGAGGTTAGCTTTGTGTGCCATGCATTTACTTTAACAAATTAAAAAAAATAATAATTATTTCATTATAGCAGAATCGTAATTTTCAAGATGTCTGCCGAGCATAATATTGGGGACTCATATCAACAAACTTGAGGAAAGGCGAAATTGTGGTACATCAAACATATTTATCATTTTAAAATTTTTTTCTTTACCTCACTTTTCGCACTATATTTTAATTATTCTTCATTTTCCTGCATTAAAATGTTCGCTGATTTCAAAAATGTATTAAGTTTTTATGTAGATATCATAGATTTTTAGATACAGGGGTTCCCTAATCTAAACCCCATATATATATATATATAATATATATATATATATATATATATATATATATATATATATAGAGGTATATCTCTATATATAAATATATATATATATATATATATATATATATATATATATATATATATATATATATATATATATATATATATATATATATATATATATATATATATATATATATATATATATATATATATATATATATATATATATATATATATATATTTTTTATATATTTATTTTTATATATATATTTATATCTCTAACTAAATAAATACATATATATAATATATATATATATATAATATGCTATATATATATATATATAATATATATATAACTATATATATATATATATATATATATATATCCGTAGCGTTATTATATTCAGTTCTTAATTTATATATTTTTTGAGCGTTATTATATTCATTTTTTTAATTTTTAATTTTATTTTTTTGTGTCGTACGTAAAAAAAATATTAATTGCACAATTTTTTAATGATTGGTTTTTACACTATGGTTTTGTAACATATCTGTTGGCTATATTCTTCCATTTTCTCGACATTTGTAAAGTAGGCTAAGCCGTAAAGTGAGATAGATTTGAATTCCGGTCGGTTGGAGTATAAGAAAAGCCTATGGGATTATTCACAACTTTGAGAGGCTATATCCTTTTTCCTAAATACGACAGTTATTTTATTTACTTTTTTACACTTCTTTATATTTTTTTTTGAGTCTATACTGTGATTTTAATAAAAATCGGCGATGTAGTGGTTGTGCTACAATATTACCCAAAAATTAAATGTTTCTAAAGACAAGTTTATTGATTTCAATGATTACTTGCAAGAGGCAAGGTATAATATATCCTTAATTTTAATTTTAAATTTCACTAGGTTAGGTTAAGTTAGGTTAGGTTAGATTAGGTTAGGTTAGGTTAGGTTAGGTTAAATTTGGTTTCATTATGTTAGGATAATTTAAGTAAGGTTAAGTTAGGTTAGGTTAAATTAGGTTAATTTAGGTTAGGTTATGTTACGTTAGGTTAGGTTATGCTACGTTAGGTTGGGTTATGTTATGTCAGATTAGGTTAGTTTATATTAGGTTAGGTTAGGCTACATTGTTAGTTTGTTAGGTTGTTACGTTTGGTTAGGTTAGGTTTGGTTAGGTTAGGTTTGGTTAGGTTAGGTTTGGTTAACTTAGGTTAAGTAAGGTTAGATAGGTTAGGATAGGTGGATAGGTTACGTCACAAAGCATTAAATTAAAACACCTTAAAGTTCTTTTTTAAAATTTTTTATTTATTTCCCAGGTTTATATATATATATATATATATATATATATATATATATATATATATATATATATATATATATATATTACATTATTTACTATGTATATATATATATATATATATATACTTATATATATACTCTATATATATATATATAGGTTCATTGTGATTTTGCAAGCTAACTTTTTTTTTTTAAGGTTAGGTATTACTCACAATATTGTTGTGAAACAGAAGAAAATATTTTAAATCTCGCAAGCACTTATGGCTTGCGAAAAGAAAAAGATTTAGTACACGAAAATAACATATATTAAGGTTTTGAGCTTGGCGCATATTAATTTATATTACATTGCATTTATTTTTACATTTTATAGATTTCTTTTATTGCAATTTCGTGTTTTAATAATAATAATAATAATAATAATAATAATAATAATAATAATAATAATAATAATAATAATAATAATAATAATAATAATAATAATAATAAAAATAATGATATAATATAATATGATTATAATTATAATTATAATTATAATTATAATTATAATTATAATTATATTATAATTATAATTATAATTATAATTATAATTATAATTATAATTATAATTATAAAGCCAGCCTCTAGAAGAGCCACAATCCATATCTCAAAAACTACAATAGCTACAGGAAGGAATACATTGTTGGAATCCTGGCAACATTTTTAATTGCGGAAAATGTAAAAAAAAAAAAAAAAAAAATCATATCTCAAAAACTACAATAGCTACAGGGAAAGGAATACACTTTTGAATCCTTGTAAAAATTTAATTAAGACAAATGAAAAAAAAAAAAAAAAAATAAATAAATAAAATAAATATTGGCTATTTTTTTTTTTAGGAGCAGGGGACAGAGTATATATATATATATATATATATATATATATATATATATATATATATATATATATATATATATATATATATATATATATATATACATATATATATATATATCTTTATATATATACTACTACTATATATTTTTACATGATACCACCACTCACTTTCAAGGGGGAAAAAAAACAAATAAATAATAAAAAAATTACATAAAGAAAAATAAAAATTAAAATAAATGGAAAGTAAACCCACCATGACCCTTGCCTAACGCAATTCCCTCAGGTGGGCGCAGACGCGGGACTTGAATAGAGGAAGATTAAATATTGTAAATTATTTGTAAAGGTATTACACGGCAATGTAGGGGGCTCGAGCCGACGGGGAACACAGGGGACGTTTTCCTATACCCTGTAGGGGAGAGGGTGGAGGAACCCCCGCATTACACCCAAATACCAAGAGCAGGGGGCTCAGGAGACCCTCCACGAGAGAGAGATTGTCCTACCGTGTAGTTCCCCGGAAGGCCAAGACCCCGACTCCTACCATCGGTGCGGTATACCATTGGGGTATTCCTTAGTTAAAAAAAAAAATTAATAGAAAGTCTATTTATTTTAACGAGTAACGACGTATAAAAGGTCTCTAAATAGGCTTTCTACTCATATTACTATAATTATTAACAATAATTTTTTTTATTTATTTTTTTTTACATTTTCCTAACTAAAATTTTACCAGGATTCCAAAAATGTATTCCTTTTCCCTGTAGCCATTGTAGTTTTTGAGTTTTTTTTTTTTTTACAGTTTCCTCGATAAAATTTTACAGCATTCCAACAATGTATTCCCTTTTCAAGACAACTGTTGCATTAATTTCCAAATTAACTCTTCTAAAAAAAAAAATTTGTAGACAAGGAACAGGATCTCATACACTAAACATTGAACGTACTTGTCTCACAATAGTGTTAATTTATTTTCATACATAATTTCAATTTTGAAACATATTACTAGTAACACTGATATTACGACTATTAGGAAAATAATTTCATTACATTAATTCTTTATATTTAAATGGTTTTCAATTTCCATTGAAATTTAATATTTTATACTTTTAAATTTCACGGAAAAAGATAAATATAAAAAAAAATTAAATTGAATTTTAAATAGAAGAAAAAAGGCGTGAATGGCAGTTCTTGCTGCATAATAGAATACGCAATACCAACTTTACATCTACTCATTTTTATTGTGGCTTGCGAAATCATAAAGTACTACTATATATATATATATATATATATATATATATATATATATATATATATATATATATATATATATATATATATATATATATATATATATATATATATATATATATAATATATATATATATATATATATATAAGGACAAGTTATATAACGCACACACGGAACGTGAGCTCGGATCAAAAAAATTTTCACAGGTAGCATCTATGATACATAAATAGATGTTCTAGGGTCGAAATGATTTCTTTTTTTCTTTTTTTTACCTAATTCTAGATGCGAAATTATATATATTATTTGTAAGGTATTACACGGCAATGGGGCTGGAGCCGACGGGGAACACAGGGGGACGTTTTCCATACCCCGTAGAGAGGGGAACCCCCGCGACACAAATACCAAAAAGGCGGGGTTCGACCCTCCCCGGAGGAGAGGAAATAGTCCTACCCCGTAGTTCCCAGGAAGGCCGACTCCTACCATCAGTTGCGGTATACCCTTGGGTATTCTTTAATTAAAAAAAAAAACAAAACTATACTAGAAGTCTATTTATTTTAACGAGTAACAGTAATTTTTTTTTTTTTTTTCTTATAAAATTGTACTAGGATTTCTATAATGTCGTATTCTTTTTCGCTGTAGCTATTCAAAAAGTTTTGAATTTGATTTTTTATTTCGACCCTAAAACGTCTATTTATGTATCATAGAGGCTACCTGTGAAAAATTTTTGGACCTTAAGTAAACTGTTTGAACCAATCAGCTCTTACCCCCACTTGCTATATATATATATATATATATATATATATATATATATATATATATATATATATATATATATATATATATATATATATATATATATATATATATATATATATATATATATATAAGCTGTTGAAAGGAAAAAAGGAGGATTGGGTCAGTAAAGGAATGCCTGAA
>JABUQX010147215.1:7500-27500 GCA_015478945.1 Trachelipus rathkii
CAACACAACGTCACGACGTCTGCAGATACAGCTGGCGGAGGTACATGGCACCAGAGTGAGTGACAAAACAGTGTGTCGCAGCCTTGCGGAACATAATTAACGGCCCCGGAGGCCTGCCATAAGTCCACCGCACATCACGGCACATCGAAAAGTGCGACTGGCATTTGCCCGAGAGCACATCCATTGGACGGTCGACGATTGGGTAAAGGTTCTCTTTACGAGAGTGTCTCTGTACGCCTCGGACAGGCGTGCTAGAGTATACCAACGACCGACGGAGAAGTTCGCGCAATACAATGTGCTACAGGTGCCGCCGCTTGGAGTGGATCGGTTATGGTCTGGGGAGGCATCTCTTTATCGGAGGCACTCTTACAGTCTTAAGGTATGTCACAGACAAACTCGAACCATTTGTCGTGTCATATGCCCCCTACATCGGTGACTATTTCATTCTAATGCATGACAATTCAAGACCACACAAGGCCCAATGTGTGAACGACTATCTTAGGACGGTTCAAATTACGGTGTTGGAGTGTCCAGCATATAGTCCGGACCTCAACCCAATCGAACATTTGTGGGATATCCTGAAACGTCGGATTCGACAACTGCAAGTCCCTACACGAACCCTCCCGAACCTGCGACAGGCACTGCACGCCGTATGGGATCAAATCACTATCCAGAACATTCGCCCACTCCTCGAGAGCATGCAGGACTGTGTCAGGCAGTCATCCGTGCCAGAGGGAGAAAGGTATTGGGGGACAGACCCAACACCCCGCGGCCGTCGCGGTACGTACCAGCATTGTGTGTTTGCAGCGCCGAACCTCCGAACCCTACTGCGAGACCCTTTGGCTGCACCTTGGCCTCACACTCTATCAACCTACGGTTCTGGGGAGGAATCCACCATGTTATTGTCATTGTCCAATAAAGTGTGTTCTCGTTCTTCAACCTTTTCTACCCTTCCTTCGCCACATACCCTTGTGGTGCGTTAATTTTGACGAGTAGTATATATATATATATATATATATATATATATACCTATATATATATATATATATATATATATATATATATAACTATATATATATATATATATATATATATATATATATATATATATATATAGCATAGGAACGGGACTACCGGGCCACCCTCTCGTTTGACTCGGAGATATCCCGGAAGACGCTTCTCTCCCCGCTCTTGTACTATTTTTAAAGGTTTGTTTAAGGAAAAGGAATTGAAAGAAGGTTTATATAAACGAAGATGTGATATATTTTTAATTTTCTTACCGGTACACCCCCTCGTTTCACTCGGAGATATTCCGGAATGTTTTTTTTTTTCTCTGGGAGTTTTGGTATGCTACTTGGAAGAGTTTTTTAAAAGAGTGAAGTTGAAAAGTAGTTTGATAAATTTTTATAGATTGAGTTGCGATCCTTCAAGGCACGCGATTCAATCACGCTCATGGAAGAAGCGCGACTGAGTCGCGATCCTTCAAGGAACGCGACTCAATCAAGCACATATAAGGATCGGGACTGAGTCGCGATCCTTCAAGAAGCTCGACTCACTTACCCTCATACGGAAAAATGATAAACGTCAAAAAATAGCAACAACAAAATATGACGTCTCTCAAAAGAGCTACAGGAATGGATGAATAATAATAATAATAATAATAATAATAATAATAATAATAATAATAATAATAATAATAATAATAATAATAATAATAATAATAATATTAATAATAATAATAATAATAATAATAATAATAATAATAATAATAATAATAATAATAATAATAATAATAATAATAATAATAATAATAATAATAATAATAATAATAATATTAGTAATGATAATAATAATATATAACAATAATAATAATAATAATAATAATAATAATAATAATAATAATAATAATAATAATAATAATAATAATAATAATAATAATAATAATAATAATAATAATAATAATAATAATAATAATAATAATAAAAATAATAATAATAATAATAATAATAATAATAATAATAATAATAATAATAATAATAATAATAATAATAATAATAATAATAATAATAACTTGAAAAAATAATGAAGCTAGGTAAAATTTACATGAAATCAAAATTATTTGTTTCATTAAAATAATATCATATACCAAGTTTCATTTAAATTTATTAATCAGAAGTTTATCATTTGTATTACTTTTTATTTTTGAAAAACAGAAGTCCATAAAAAAACAAAAATGTTAATAAAAACCCACGAATGTTCGGATGTTAAATGATTTTTCCATATTATAAAAACTTTCATATCTATTTCTATTTAACGTAGAAAGATAAATGAGCTATTGATATATAAGTTTTCAAGTACGGGGAATTCGTATTTGATTTTATTTTAAGGTAGGTGTATTAGGAAGAAAGTGATTAAAAATAATTTGAAAAATATAAAAGATAGAACAAATTTATATGAGAGCATAATTGAAGAACTCGATAATGTGTAGAAAAACTTATTTTTTATTTATTCTATAATAAATAAGGAAGTAAAAATGAAAAAATGAAGTCACCTTTCCAAAAAATAATTATTTTTACGAGATAGATAATTATGATAGAACAAACGATGAGCCAACTTCTATAATTTTAGATTAAGAACGACTTTCAAGAAGAATAAAAGGTTTAGAAGATAAATTAGTTCATATTTTAAAATCAAGGCTCGAAAAAATTCAAGAATTCAAGAATAACGAAAATCTAAATTTAATTTAGAATAAAAAAATCTATAATAAAATGGTAAGATCTGGGAATGAGCAAAATCCAAAATTCTTATAATAATAAAATCTGCAATAAAATGACAATTTGTGAGATCTATAATACTAAAATTAAAAGTTTTGAAATTCATGAAAGTAATAAACATACGAAAAATACAAATCAATCATTGCTTAATTTGAATTATTTTATTGATAAAGAGAAATTATTGTCAATGAGTAATAAAAGCGTTTTAAATCTTAAAATTCAGGTTAAAAGTAAGATTCATCAAAGAAATTAAATGCAATGTGATTATAAAAATTGCCGAGAAGGAATTCAAGATAATTTTAAAGCAGTTTGTTATACTAATATAAAAGTCATTGATCCAAGGATGTATATTAATAATATGATAAATATATTTCAGAAAAAAAATTGAAGAACGAAATTGGAGAAATTTAAAACTGAGTCTCTATTTTTGTTGAATTTTATAAATATTTACCTGTTTGAAGAAAACAAACGATTCAAAACTGGTTTAATAGTGGTTCTATGACAAGTATAACAAATAATTCTCAAATAAAAGATACTATTCATGTTATGATTAATAAAATTGAAGAAAAAATATGTAAATTTGCAAGAGAAAGATCAGGATGAATTACTAATAAACTTTTCAAATTTGAAATAAAAGTAGCAAAATATAAAACATTAAGGGAGTATTCGTATATTGAAACTCCATTAAAATATAAGAACCCAAAATTTATATTGATTAATATTCAAAATAAAAATGATAATGAAATGTTCCAAATGGTGTATAGCAAGATCTGATTGTTTAGATGAAGGTTATTCACATAGATTATCAACAAAAATAAAAAAGAATCTAAACATTACAATTGGAAAGGAATAAAATTTCCAGTTCAATTAAAACAGATTAGTAAGTTTGAGAGCTAAAACGATGTGTCAGCTAGCATATTTGGACTTGATGAAAAAGAAATATTATATTCTTTAAGAATTACTAAAGCTGAGAAAACTAAACTTGTTGATTTACTTTTAATATCAAATGATAAAAGTACGCATTATAGACTTATGAAAGCATTGAATCCATTTATAAATAAAAGTATGAAGAAAAAGCTTATCCATGTCTATTTTATTTGTATAGTTTTTATAAAAATGAATAATTAGATAATCATTTACTAGAATGTAGTATTCATATTCCAGTAAGAATGGAATTAAGTGAAGGTTCAGTTCAATATAAACTGTATTATAAACAATTCAAATATTCATTTGTTATATACGCAGATTTTGAAAGAACCTTACAAAAGATACAAACGAGTCAACCAAATCCTAGAATATCTTATACCATTAACTTACGGAAACATCAACCACACAGTTGGTGTTATTATACGAAATGTGATGTAGATGAATATTCAAAGCTCGAAACGCAGCACCTAAAACGTTTGAAGAATATTTAATTTCAGAATCAAAAAGAATTTATAAATTTCTGAAAATGAACAAACCAACGAATTTAACTTCAGAAGAAGAAATGAATCATGAAGATGCTAATCGTTGTTATGTATGTAAAAAGGAATATACACCATCAGATTTTAAAGTAAAAGACCATAATCATTTAACAGGAGAATATAGAGGACCTGCTCATAGAAGTAGTAATTTACAAATTAGAAATCCTAAATTTATTCCAATAATAATGCATAGCTTATCTAAATACGACGCCCATTTATTCGTTAAAGAATTTGGACATACCGATGGTGATTAAAAGCAATTCCCCAAACGGATGAAACTTATATGTTTCAGTCAGTATATAAAAGTTGATGAAATAATAAACTCGATATGCATGGAGTTGAGATTCATCGATAGTTTCAGATTCATGTGTTCATCTCTAGCTTAATTAGCATCAAGTTTAACGGATGAAAATTTATTAAAGATTTTATACAAATATATATTTATCAAGATGAACATTTTCAGCTACTAAAACGTAAAGGAATTTATCCATTTGACTAAATGGATAATATAACAAAATTTAATCAGGAAAATTTACCTAAAAAAGATAAATTTTGTAGTATTTTAAATAATGAAAATATATCAAACGAGGACTAAAAACATGAGCAGAATATATGGACAAAATTTAATTGTAAACATTCAAAGATTACCATATGTTATACTTATAATCTGATACATTATTATTATTAGTGGATGTGTTTGTAAATTTTAGAAAAACTTGTTTAGATAGTTATAAATGAGATCCAGCGCGTTATTTTACATATACAGAGTTATCTAGGGATGCATTATTAAAAAACACGAAGGTAAAATTAGATTTATTAAAAGATCCGGATATGCTGTTAATGATAGAAAAGGGGTTTAAAGGAGGAATCAGTACTACAGCACATAAATATGAGAAGGCGAATAATCTATATATTCAAGAAAGTTATGATAAAAATAAACCGCATAGTTATATCACTTTAATATTAACCTCAAATTATTTATATGGGTTGGGCAACCTATTAAAAATAAGGCTCTCGAAGAATTTGTGAAATGAATGAAAAACATTAACGATTTTGATGTTTTGGATATCACTGATGAATCGAAAAAGGGATACATTTTAGAAGTTGATTTAGAATATCCTAAAGAACTACACGATTTGCATGACGATTACCCCTAAGCAGCAGAAAATATAAAGTTAGATAAAGTTTCAAAAATAGTTCCAAACTTGATTAATAAAGAAAAATATATCATACAAAATAGAAATTTAAAACAGTGTCTGAATTAGGATTTAAACTAATAAAATACATAGAATTTTAGAAATTGACCAGAGAGATTGGATGAAATCATACATTGATCTTAACACGAGAAATGAATTTGAGAGAGATTTCTACAAATTAATGAACAAGTCGGTTTTTGGTAAAACGATGGAAAACATAAGAAATAGAGTTGATGTATGACCAGTTAAAAATGAAGAGCAAGCTTAAAAATTAGTAAATAATCCAAATTTTGAATCGTTTAAAATATTTTCAGAAAATTTAATAGCTTTTCATATGAAAAAACTAAAATAAAATTTGATAAACCTATTTATGCAGGAATGTCTATTTTAGAGAAGTAAAACTTTAATTTTTAACTTTCATTATAATCATATAAAAAATAAATATAATGAAAAATCCAAATCATTGTTTACAAATACAGATTCATTATGCTATTATATATATATATATATATATATATATATATATATATATATATATATATATATATATATATATATATATATATATATATATATATATATATATATATATATATATATATATATATATATATATATATATATATATATATATATACATATATATATATATAATAATATATACTTTTTACTATATATATATACTACATAATATATATATATATACCATGTGTGCTCACATTATATATATATATGTAACTAATATCCAGATATATATACATATATATAAATATATGTATATACATTTATATATATATATATATATATATATATATATATATATATATATATATATATATATATATATATATATATATATATATATATATATATACTATATATATATATATATATATATATATATATATAGTATGAATTATATTGAGAAAAAAATAAAATAAAAAGATATTAAGTAAAATGAAAGCTGGAAAACTTATAACAGAATTTGTAGGACTAAGAGCAAAATTATATGCTTATAAAACAAGAGAAAATAAAGAAATTAAAAAAAACTAAAGGAGTAAAGAAAAGCGTTATCAATCAAACGATTAACAATGATGACTATAAAAAATATTATCTAATGAAGAAACTCTATAGAAAATTAAATTTAATACAAAGTAAAAAACATAATTTGAATACTACACAAGTAAATAAAATAGCACTATCGAAAAATGATGATAAACTTTATACATTAAAAAATAATATGAACACATTAGCTTTAGGGCGTTATAGAATAAATTAGCAAATTTTATATGTCAGTTGTAAGTAGTTTTAAGAAAAAAAAAATATCTAAAAAAAATTGCATGTTAGTTGTAAGTTAGAGTTAAGGAAAAAATAAAAATGCTTGTTAGTTGTAAATTAGAGTTATGGGAAAAATACAAAAAAAAAAATATTTGACCTATTAGCCACTCCTGTCTTAAGGCAGAGGTGAAATTAAAAATATAATACTATTTTTTCACCCATGTCTTAAGGCATGGGTGGTTAACTTAAAAAATATTAATTTAACGTATTAATCACCCTTGCCATATGGCAGGGTTGAAAATTTAAAAAAATATACCTAACATAAATTTTGCGGGAAGCTGAACGTTTAAAAAATATATTTAACTGGAAGATAAATTAGCATTTGATGAATTTAATTCAAAGAGAGACCCGTTTCGGGACCCCTGAGAAAAATTTTCAAATGAAAATAACTTTTTTAAAGAAATAAATTCAAGGGGGGCCCGTTTCAGGCCACCATACAGAAATTTATTGTAATAAAAACTTTTAAACTTTCTTTTTATTCTATAATAAATAGAATGAACAATATTGCAATTCAATGGAAAGATGAAACAAAGAATAGCCAAAAACAACCATCACCCAGTTGTAGAGCTCTAATTATTGCTGAATCAGGTTGTGGAAAAACAAATTTGCTTCTGGGATTTCTACTTTTGCCGAAGTGGTTAGAATATGAAAATTTCTTTATTTTTCTGCAAATCTTTACATCAGCCTGAATGCATGCTATTAAAATCAGGATTTGATAAAGTGTATAATGAAAATGAAGTTATTGAATTATTAAAAGTAGGAGGAGGTAATATAGATTTATATATTAAGAATCTACCTAAAAAAAAGCTAAACAGAAATATAAAGTAAATAACTTTGAAGATGCTGAAAGAATTACAGATCCGAAAGATGTAAATAAAAAAAAAATTTGTTTGTATTTGATGACATTATAATGATACGAATCAAAGTTAAGCTGAAGATTTTTATGCTATAGGAAGGCTTAAAAATACAAGTTTAATTTATATGTTAAAATTATCATAAACTTCCTCGTCCAAGCATATTTTCCTCCTAAATAAATGTATATATATACAATATAACTAGAAAAAGCTCATAAGAAAAATTTCATTGAGGCCAATTCATTAAACTTAACCCTTGAAATTAAAAATATATTAATGAATTGAAATTATTTTAAAAAACGAAAACGGGTTCAGGATTGCTAAATTCAGCGTTGAAGAAACTTCCTTTAACAGAATCGCATTTAAATTTACCTAATAATGTTTCATCAGAAAATATTAAAAACGGATTGTTTAGGAGCACAGGAAAATATTCGTATTGTGGCCCATGTACGAAAGTTTAATAATATTTTAGATAAGGCATGTAAACAACATGATATAAATTATTTAAAATATAAAAATACGAAAGAGAGAAATGCAGCGGATGATTTATTAGCAAAACAAGCGATTGAAAATTGCGTTAGATCATAGTGAACCAGAGTATGTTAGAAAAGACGCGAGATTAGTCACAGGAGTTATTTGAATGAAATCAAGATTCGGAATGGGTTTACCATAAAATAAATGGGGTAAAGAGCTCGCTAAAATGTCCTCTAAGAAAATTGAGAATTAAATTATAATCCTAAGACTGGATACTCGGGAATCAATGATTTAGTAAGAAAAAGAGGGTTATCTTCTAAGATAGTTAAGGACTGGGTAGATCATAGATCATCAAAACGTTTACACATTGCATAAACCGATAAGACATAAATTTCCAACGAGAAGAGTGATTGTCTCTAGTGTTGATGATCAGTGGCAAGCTGATTTAGTAGACATGCAAAAATATAAAACTCAGAATAAAAATATAAATTATATATTATCAGCAAGTTTTCATGGGCTGTTTCTATTATAAAGAAGACGGGTAATGAAATAGCGAAAGCGTTTGAAAGTATTTTTAAAGACAGAATCCCGAGAAAATACATACGGTTAAAGGTCTTGAGTTTATAAAAAATACCGACTCAAGGACTTTTTAAGAAACTTGGGGTACACTGGTTCGTTACTGAAAATGAAACTAATGCGCAAGTAGTAGAAAGATTTAACAGAGCATTAAAAACTAAAATGTGGAAATACTTTATTGAAAAAAATACGACAAAATGGATTGATATACTTCCATATTTAGTTAAAAATTATAATACAAGCTATCACAGAAGTATTAAAATGTCTCCAGAGCAAGGATCACTTGCAAATAATAAAAAAAATAGTATAAAAATTTATTTCCTTCTGAAAAGATTGACCTTAGAAAACCGAAATTTAGAATAGGAAACAAAGTTAGAATCATTAGAAAGTATAAAGATTTTAGGAAAAGTTATCTTCATACTATTACCGAAGTATCTATTATATCGAGAGTATTGAAAGCAAATTCTATAACTTATCAAATTAAGGATATGAATAATGAAGAAATTGCTGGTAGTTTTTATGAGCAAGAAATAACGAAATACGAAAGCGAAATATATAAAGTTGAAAAAATATTAAAACGAAACATATGTAAAGTACTCGTTAAATGGAAGGGATATGATACAACATCATGGATAAATAAAAAAGACAACATAAGTTCAGAACGTGAAAAGGTTTTATGAAACAGATATCCTATGTAAAACAGAACGCGAAACGGCTTGCTGTTTTCCGTTTTCTGTTTCTGTTTTCTGTTCCCGTTTTCTGTTTTCTATTTTCTGTTTTCTGTTTTCTATTTTCTGTTTGCTATTTTCTGTTTCTGTCTTTTTTTTCTCTATAATAAATGGCATATGTTAATATTTATGTCTTAAATATTAAAAATTTGAAAGAAACATCAGAAAAGGTTTTTACATGAGAAATTAGGTGAACAAGATATATAACAAGAAAATATTAAACTACTGCAGCCATTAATTAAATCGATTTAGGATATAACTGCACGTCATAAAGAAATACTTCAAAGTCAATTAGCAACATCAACTATAACTACGAGTAGAACTCCTTTTGCTATTAAATATGTATCAGCATCGCCTGACGATCCTGGATATAGTTCAATAAAGTTTGTAAAAATATCAGAAAAATATTTGAAAACGATTTTTTCTTTTAATAAATATGACAACGCATTCAGTATTAAACCGATTGAAGGAGTGTAGATTTTAAATTAGGTAGTGAAATAGTAAAAATTGATGATAATACTTTAATTATTAATAACGAAAAATACATCGGTACTGAAGGTTTAGGGAAACTTCTAACCTTGAAAGACCCTGGAAATGTTCCCACAAATGACTTTAATAATTATAAGAAAATAATGCTTCAAACTAAGGCGTTTTTTTAAAAAGGATGGTGGAACTACTGTTAAATCGAAAAGAGGTAAAAAATAGGATTTGCTTGTTAAACCAATATATTATCGATATAAATTGAATGAAGAGATAAAGAAAAAACGTCAAAAATACGTCAGAAAGCGAGAACACCGAGAAGAAGCAGATTTGGAGATATAACTCTAACAGAGAACATTGAGAAACAAGGAACTGGTTTTAAATTTTTATCTTCAGATCTTAATGAGCTTGTTAATAAACATAAAATATTATTTTCAGAAATTTAATCAGGTAATTTAATGAGTTACAAGCTATTAATGATGAACTGTTAAGATTAGATATATTTGATAAAGATTTAATAAAACTTTAAATAACTTTTTTTCTCTATAATAAATGAGCATTGTATTGTCTAATAATACATCTGATTTCAAATATAATTTTTACCCTTCTTTAAAATTAAATAAGGACAAAACACATGAAATAGCGTTATTAGATATAGATATGTATCATTCAGTACCAAATATAGATGAATCAAATAATAAATTCGTATTATTGAATATTCGCTAATTAAAAATAAGCAGTTAGAAGCATTCAACATTAAGGCGAACAATATCACTATGCATTATTCTTATTGAGAAATCTATCTTAAAATAAACCTTAATCATAATCAGTCATTGAATAAACTTTAGGATTTAGATGGACTATCATTGAGGGAATCGGTGAACATGAAGGTGGAAACCTTGTTGATATTTTATCAGTAAATTCTATTTTAATTAATTGTGACATTATAGAAGGTTCAAATCTTATTGGAGTGCAAGAACCAGTTTTGTATAATTTCTCTCCTGATGTTCCCTCTGGTTATAAAATGAATGAAAAACCTAATACAGTAGTATATCTATCGGTTACAATTCCATCTATTAATTCAATTCATATTTGGCTTGCTGATCAAAATCATAAACCATTGAATCTTCGAGGAGAAATAATAACTACTCGATTGCATTTAAAATCAACATAAACTTTTTTTCTCTATAATAAATGGATCATGATTTAAATTGGAAGGAACATTTAGAAACAGATGATACGATTAAAAGATTCGAATATCGATATTGTGAACCTTATAGAGGAACTAATTTAAACAAATCTGCTGGTATAAAAATATCAGTTCAAAATCAAGATGAATTTTTACTACCTTCTAGAAATTATATTTATATTGAAGGGTCTTTCAAAAAGCAAGACGGAAGGATTAGCCTGGAATGGGAACAGGAGCAGGAAAAGAATTAAATATAAATTTAATTAACAACGGAACTATGTATTTATTTTCAAGAGTTGACTACCAACTTGGAAATGGAAATATTGAAGCATATTCAAGTCCTGGAAAAGCATCAACTAAGAAAGGACTCTTAACATATAATAAATTATTCAGAAGACACGAATTTTATGTGGGCTCCTGATAAATGTGACAAAATATGTCCAAAATTTAATAATCCTGGTTATCTGGAGAGACACGATATATATTTAAAAACTCTTCCGGAAATTTTAGCTTAGCTATTCCTTTAAATCATATATTCGTATTTTGTGAAAATAATTATGAAGTAATTTATGGAATAAAACATCAGTTAACTATAAGAAGAAAAGAATATGATAATGATATTATATTAAAAAAAAATACGGTGTTTATAAAGTTCTAGATGGTAAAATTATTTTATCGAAAATAGCTTGGAGAATTCCACATGTAACCCTTACAGATAAATATATCGTAAAGCTAAGGAATGATATGAACAAAATTGTTTTAAATGTCAGTTTCATAAACAGACAGTGCGAATCTGTGGAAGTAAATCAAGGACAGAAACAATTCGATTGGAGATTAAATGTTACAGACGGATCAGAGAAACCGAGATTTATAATTTTAGCATTTCAAGAAAGCAAAGACAATAATCAAATTATGAATCCAGCTATATTTGATCATTATAGTGTAAATAACGCTTGGGTGCAATTAAATAGTGAAAGATATCCAGAAATGAATTTTCAACTTGATTTTAATGAAATTTATTATACTACCTCTTATAAAATGTTATCGGATTATTTTAATCATGTACTTTAAATAAAATTGTTCTATTACTTTAACAGAATACAGGAACTTGTACCCGCTACTAGTATTTGATGTAAGTAAACGATCTGAAAAATTAAAAAACTCGGTCGCAGATATCGAAATACGAGCAACTTTTAAAAAAAATATATCAGAACCTACAATAGCTTATGCATTAGTATTATAAGACCGAATTTTAAAATTAGAATCTGATGGGAATAAAAAGAATACCGTTTATTAGTTGTTTTCTCTTAAATAAATGAGATATTATTGTTTTCATGATAGGAAAATAGCAAATACTGAAAATGTTTGAAAGGTTATGACTTCTAAAAGTAGTATGCTTAGAGGTACACGCTTAGAATGTGGAGGAATAAAAACCCAATTTACTTCTAATAAAATATAAAAATTATAAAAAATATAAAATTTTAAAATAAGCATATAAAAATTATAAAAAATATAAAATAAAAAAAAAAGAAGGAAAAATTATATATATATATATATATATATATATATATATATATATATATATATATATATATATATATATACTATATATATATATATATATATATATATATATATATATATATATATATATATATGCTGCTATATATATATATATATATAACTATATACTATATATATATATAACATATATATATACTATATATATATATAATTTTTATATAATAACTTTTTCTTCTTAAATAAATAGCGTACAACGATATGAAAGTGTATCTTACACCGAATCAGATAAAGAAGTTAAACATCGCAGTAAATAAAAAATCTTTTATATCATTTAGAATAAATCCAAAACACAAAATATATCTCTTATACTAACTCAAATTCAAAGAAGCTAAAAGAAATTTTTAAAAAAGTGTATAATTTCTTAGCTTAAAATTAACTATATCCCTTAAAACAGCCTTGGCAAACATTGATTTTTAATAACACTTCCAACATTATTAGCGGCTGCAAGATCAATTCTTGCTGGTGGAACTAGTGCTATAGCAAAGACTGTAAATGATAAAAGCAACTTAAAAGCAATTAGAAGAAACTAGAAGGCATAACCTTTAAATGGGAAAAAGAAAACAAATGGAAAAGCTCTTTTTTTTTTAAATCCATACCCTCGTCGAAAAACTGGCGAGTGTTTATTTTTAAAACCATACAAAATTTAAATATTCCGATGAAAGCACTGAGTCAATACGATCTTATGAAATACGTTAATGAACTTAAAATTCCAAACTTTGAAAGAATTTATATGAGAGATGCTTTTCAAAAAGAAATTTAATAAAAATTGATGTGGAATCTTAAATTTGGATTCAATTAAAGGTTTAGGAACTCATTGGAGATGTTGGTTTAAGAATTGTAAAACTTATGCTATTATTTTGATTCATTCGGTGTTGAACCTCCAAAAGAATTTGAAAATTATATTGTATGTGATATTGTCTATTCAACGTATCAAATGCGAAAATTATATAAAATTATTTGCGGTCATTTGTATTTATTCGTTCTGTCCGGAGTAGCTGTATTGAAATTAATTTTACACTTAATTCTTCAAGAACTTTATTCCTTATAATAAATGAGTGTTAACATCTTTGGTAGTGGACCTGAAAGAGAACATAGACCTCGAGGATTTCGAGGACCTCCAAGGGTTCCAGAACCTCCAGGACCTCTAGGACCTCCAGGACAACTAGGGCTGTCAGGAATTGGATTTAAATATTTGGATGAAGAAGGTAATTTTAATATTGAAAATAAAATGCTAGCAAATGTAGCTTTTCCTCGAAAAGAAAATGACGTTACAACAAAAATTTATACCGATAATTTAGTAACAAAAATAACAAGTAAAGCTGATGAAACGTTAAGACGTATAACAGAAAATATGAATAAATCGATAACTGAATTAAAATCTGAAGATGATCATATTAAAATTTTTTTTAAAGAAGTGGAGGCTCAACTATTTGATTTGCATGCTAAAGTTTTGATAAAAGAAGATTTTGAGAACGCTTTAAAAACGATTAATTAACAGATTTCATTGCTAAATACTAACAAGAGCACACATGAAACAATAATATTTCAAACTAATTCAAAATTAGAATCGGGAAAGTTTCCTTTCGTATTAGGAATGAAATGACCATCTTCGAAGAAAACTGGTTATTTTATGCCATATGAAGGATTTATAGATATAATTACATTGACATATCTAGATGATGATCAACATATTTCGGTGAAGTTATTTATCAATGGAGATGAATTTAAAGATTAAGGTATAAGTAAATTTGGTGATGCAAACTATAAAAAAGATTAATAGAATAAAAAACATTCATCATAAATTATCAAGCTGCAAGTGATACAACCAATGAAAAATCTATGCATTCTATTCAAATGTTTCTAAAATATGATTTAGGAAATCCGAATGAACTTTACGAAAATGATATATTGTGAGATGAACCTATTGAGGATGAGGAAATTAGGACGAAAATGTATTTGAAAAGATAGAAAAATATAAAGGGGTACCTATGGCAGAGATAGACAAAGAAAGAGGGAAAAGGGAGAGAGAATATTGGATAAAGAAAAATGTAGATGAAGAGATGTCTAATGAAATTATGATGAAAATGATAGAGAAAGAAAGAGGGATACCTATAGAAGAGATGAAAAGAGAAAAATGGTAAAGAGAGAGGAAGGAGATGTCTAACGAAATAATATAAACAATTTAAAAGAAGTAAAATATTATATATAAATCAAAAAAACTTTTTTTCTCTCTATAATAAATAGATGGAAAACAAATCAGAGCTATTAAATATTTTGACTATTCAACTGATTACGTGCAGACAACAAAATTATCTGATTTAAATAAAGATGTTATTTATAAGGTTGTTGAACTTAGAAAAATAATTACAAAATATGGTCTCGCAATGTTTGCAATTCTACTTGTAGGAGAGGAAGAAGTAACTAATGCATTTCTTCCAAGAAGATATGTGAATCTCTTGAATGATGAGCAAATTAAATTTTTCAATGAAAGCGATATTAAAATGCAATATATTGGTGGAGATTATCATCAAATTAATTTTTGATAAACTTTTTTTTTCTATAATAAATGAACTTCATTAAAAATCTCTCAAAAATTAATGAAGTAAACATTCAAAGAAGTAAAGAACTTATGAATTTAGAAACTTTTACTAGTAAAGATATCGAAGAATTAGGAGATCTTTTAAATTTATTTATTACCTACATTATTCTTCTAGAAACATGTATAGAGATGGCTCATGAATTGATAAGAACAATATTTGAAAATGATGGCGATTCAGATGATGAGAAAAATTCAGAAACAGATGATGAGGAAAATTCAGAAACAGATGTTGAAAAAAATTCAGAGACATAAAATGATTACGATTCAGACTAATTAAATTTAAAAGGAAAGCGAAATTAAAATGGAATATATTGGTGGGATTTTCATCAAATAAATTTTTCATAATTTTGTTTTCTCTATAATAAATTGACACAATTAAAAAATCTCAAAAATTAATGGTTTAAACACTGAAAGAATTAAAAAACTTATGAATTTAGAAACTTTTACTAGTAAAGATATCGAAGAGCTAGGAGATCTTTTAAATTTATTTATTAACTAAATAAACTTTCTAAAAACATTGATATTTTATGAACCGATAAAAAGAATAATATTTGAAAATGATTATGATTCAGAATAATTTATAAAGGAAAAAAGTATATATAAAATATTTCATATAATACTCAAATCCTCTTTACTTAATCAAATCCATTTGTTAATCTCACATATTTTCTTCAGCATTTTATTGTATTTATTCAATGTAATTTCTCTTTTATTAGAAACTTTCTGAAAATTAAACATATTACATTTGACAACACATAATTGTAGCAATTTATAATGAACATTTAATGAATTCTTTCTCTTTAAATCTTTTATCTTCTGAAACGTTTGCTCTAATTTATCATGGCGATCTAATATTTTATCATAATTCTTCTTCATATCTTCATGGTTGTTATAATACTTTTCAATAAATTTCTCTAAATATATTCTTGATGAATATTTCAGTAGTTTATTATCATTATTTTGTGTATATTGTGAATGATAAGCTTTAGAATCATGATTTACATATTTTCGTAGTGGTGAATATTTATTATTGTGATTTATACTTTCACACCGCTTATAATTATAGCAGGTTTCACTACAATTTAATGTGAAGTAGTTTGATAAAACATTCTCAATATAATATATTATTTGTCCGCAATTACATATCGTTTTCATATTTTCTTATAATTTTAAATGATCTTCCATTAATTTCTTTTTTTTTATTGAACGTAATTTTTTTTCATCATTAAAATAATTCAAATTAAGCAATGATTGATTTGTATTTTTCATATGTTTATTACTTTTTCATGAATTTAAAATTTTAATTTTAGTATTACACATCTCACAAGTTGTCATTTTATTATAGATTTTTTTTTATTATAAATCAATTTTTGACCTTCTTTACCAAACCACCCTTCAACTTCACTCTTATAAAAAACTCTTCCAAGTAGCTTACCAAACCCCAGGAGCGAAGCGTTTCCCTGAAAATCTCCGAGTGAAAAAATTAAAAAATATATCACATCTTCGTTGATTAAAACCTTCTTTCAATTCCATTTCCTTAAACAAACCTTTACTTGTAGTATAGGAACGGGGAGCGAAGAGTCTTCCGGGATATCTTCGAGTGAAACGAGGGGGTAGTCGGCAGCCCCCTTCCTATACTACTTATATATATATATATATATATATATATATATAATATATATATATATATATATATATATATATATATATATATATATATATGACTGCTATATATATATATATATATATAAATATATATATATATATTATATATATATATAAATATATATATATATATATATATATATATATATATATATATATATATATATATATATATATATATATATATACATATAAATATATATAATGTAACTCCTTGAGTGAATCTTCACTTACCAGGATTAGATCGGCATACCATCGGTATGCCAAGCATGTTACCACTCAACCACGACAAGCTAAAAAGATACGCGACTTAAACCTATGAAAGAGTGCTCTATTCAATGGGAATAAGGACCGCCTATGTCAGGACAGATACCTCAGCCAAGCATCTCCGCTTGCACTCGGTCAAAGGTAACACAGGACCCATGTAGGAGACCACTCTAGATCGGAGTATAATTTGTATAGATAAATACTGCAATTAAACCACAGTTCAATTTATTATAGATAAAATAATCTTTGAGTGATTCTTCACTTACAGGATTAGATCCCGGGCCCCTCTCGCGAACGGTATGCCAAGCGTGTTACCACTCAACCACGTGGGAGCTAAAAAGATACGCGGCAATAAGGACTGTCTATTCAAGCAGGAATAAGGACCGCCCTATGTCAGGACAGATATCTCAGCCACACATCTTCGCACTCGGGTCAAAGGTAACAGAGGACCCATGTAAGGAGACCACTCTAGATCGGAGTATAATTTGTATAGATGTAAATACTGCAATTAAACCGCAGTTCAATTTGTATGGATAAAATAACTCCTTTGAATCTTCACTTACCAAGTTAGATCCGGAGCCCTCGCGAACGAGGTATGCCAAGCGTGTTACCACTCCAACCACGACAAGCTAAAGATACGCGACTTAAATAAACCCAAGCAAGAGAGCTCTATTCAATAGGAATAATGACCGCCTATGTCAGACAGATACCCTCAGCCACGCATCTCTGCTTACTCGGGTCAAAGGTAACACAGGACCCATGTAAGGAGACCACTCTAGATCAGGTATAATTTGTATAGATGTAAATACCTGCAATTAAACCGCAGTTCAATTTTGAATACAATTATCTATACAAATTGAACTGGGTTTAATTGCAATGTATTTACATCTATACAAATTATACTCGAATCTAGAGTGTCTCCTTATATGGGTCCTGTGTTACCTTTGACCCAGTCGCAAGCGGAAGTCATTGGCTGGATATACGGCTCTGACATAGGCGATCGCCATTCTATTGAGATAGGCACTGCTCGTAGGTTTAAGCCGCGTATCTTTGAAGCGTCGTGGTTGAGTATTACGCTGACGCGCCTGGACCGCGGGAGCGGGATCTAGCTCTGGCGAATGAAGATTCGCTCGAGGAACCTTTTGCTCTGCCCACAGAGTGAACTGCGGTACATGCGGCTGTTTATCTGCTGCAAATATACTCCCGATCTCGTGATCTCCACCGAATCTGTTGCTGACCGGGTAACTTGAAAGATACGCCCGACGACTCACCACGACAAGCGGTCACATTCTATTGAACAGAACAATCTTTCATAGGTTTAAGTGCGTATGCTTTAGCTTGTCGTGTTGTGTGGCACGCTTAACAAGCTTCGCGAAGAGCGGATCTAATCCTGGTAGTGAATTCACTCAGGAAGTTATTTTATCTATACAGAAGTGTTTACAGAACTAATACGTATTATCCCCATATATATATACATATATATATATATATATATATATATATATATATATATAACATAATATATATAACTAATATATATATATATCTATAGATCTGATATTGCATAATAATCGCAATTTTGATAAGATGTAAAGAACATAATGAGAAGGTAAAGAATAAACTGCCTTCTCTGAGATTGAACACACACGCATATTTGCATATATATATATATATATATATATATATATATATATATATATATATATATATATATATATATATATATATATATATATATATATAATATATATATATATATATATTTATAGGTAGAGATAGTGGGTGATGATATATATATATATATATATATATATATATATATATATATATATATATATATATATATATATCTTCTCTATATATATATATACTATATATATATATATATACCGCAAATATATGATTTAAAAATTAGGGTCCTGGTGGGTGGTATGATTCAAGCATACTGACACAGCCTACGTAAATGTAACAATAAAGATGTAAATGATAATCCGCCTGTGTTTGATCAAAATTCTTTGCAGAGATTACAGTCAAAGACGTGAAATCGACACGATTCTTGCTGTGTTCACAGCAACAGACGAAAATCCAGGTAAGAGAATTAATCAGGTCTAGGTCAGCTATAAAAATTAAATAATTGCAAGTCGCATTCATTATTTCAAAAGTATCAGTCTTTAATTAACCCCATTTATATATATATATATATATATATATATATATATATATATATATATATATATATATATATATATATATATATATATATATATATATATATATATATATATATATATATATATATATTGATGTTAATACTGCTAAACTGAGCGCAGCTCACTCAATATGTAATGATAAAATTACTCATTGAGTGATTCTTCACTTACCAGGATTAGATCCCGGGCCCTCGCAGACGGAATAGCAAGCATGTTGACCATTTGACCGCGATGAGCTAAAAAGATTCGCTACTTAAACCCAAGGAAGAGAAACTTGTTAATAGGAATAAGGACTGCCTATATCATGTCAGATACTTCAGCCACGCATCTTCACTCACACCCGGGTCAAAGGCAACACAGGACCCATCTAAGGAGAACACTCTATAATCGGAGAGTTTATTTGTATTCATATTAATACTGCTAAACTGAGCGCAGCTCAATACGTAATGATAAAATTACTCCTTGTGTGATTATTCACTTGCCAGGATTAGATCCCGGGCCATCGCAGACGGAATAACAAATGTATTGACCACTTGACCTCGATGAGCTAAAAAGATACGCGACTTAAACCCAAGGAAGAGAAACTTGCCAATAGGAATA
>JABUQX010147216.1:0-10000 GCA_015478945.1 Trachelipus rathkii
TAAATATATATATATATATATATATATATATATATATATATATATATATATATATATATATAACTATATATATATATATATATATATATTTAATGCACATATATATATATATATATATATATATATATATATATATATATATATATATATATATATATATATATATATATATATATATATATATATATATATATATATATATATATATATATATATATATATATATATATATTTTAACATTTTACATTATTATTATTATTTATTATTATTATTATTATTTATTATTATTATTATTATTATTATTATTATTATTATTATTATTATTATTATATTATGAATAGTAGTAGTAGTAGTAGTAGTAGTAGTAGTAGATAGTAGAGTAGGTGTAGTTAGTAGTAGAAAGTAATTATTATTATTATTATTATTATTATTATTATTATTATTATTATTATTATTATTATTATTATTATTATTATTATTATTATTATTATTGGTCCATTATAAAAAAAGCACGTGAGGGCAATTAAAAATTCAAATACATATTGAATAGTTACAAGGATTGGGGAAAAGGAGTTAAAAACTTTGGGGGGAGTGCCAGTCAAGTGTGTGTGTGTGTGTAAGAGAGGGAATGAGGGTGTTCGATGAAATTGGAATAAAGTTATCAATGAAAAGGAGTATTTGGGGGGAAGGAGATATAGGGGATAGTATGGTGGAAATAGTGACAAAATTAGGTGAAGTCAATAAATAATAATAATAATAATAATAATAATAATAATAATAATAATAATAATAATAATAATAATAATAATAATAATAATAATAATAATAATAATAATAATAATAATAATAATAATAATAATAATAATAATAATAAAGGATTAAAATATTATTTCTCGCACATCTTTCGAAACCCTTTTTTGACCCTTTTAAGTTAGCGATCGAGTGAGTATAAAGATTAGGGTTGGCCTACGCTCCAGGTGCGGTGCGGTGCGTGGGGCGCACATTTTGGTGCGGTGCGGTCCGCCATACAAATCCAGTGTACCGGTGCGGTGCGGTGCGGTGCGGTGCGACAAAAATGACTTTTGGTGCGGTGCGGTGTGGTGCGGTGCGCAAAATACCGGTGCTCGGCCAACCCTACAGAGTCAAGACCCAACTACCCAACCAAGAGGTCACCACTGCATCCTTTAAAGCAGAATTAAAGTATATTTCTGAAACGGCATAAAATCGTACCAAATGGTCAAAATGATTTTACGCTTTCAATTTTTTGATTAAAATGCATTTATTTGAAATGGATTATGAAGAATAAACACACACACACACACACACACACACACACACACACACACACACACACTTGTGAGCGCGCGCGCACACACACCTAGACACACACATCCTCTCACTCACCCCCATACACACACATCAGACATATGAGAAAATTATCGACGCTCTAAAAAGTCATATATTAGAATTACTTAAGAAAATGATTGCGTAAAGTCTGAAGGAACTGAAATGGAAATTTTTTGGGGGGAGGCAAGATATTTTCCTCAAGGTTAGACATCCGAGTTGGGGGGATAAGATGATAATTAAGAGAAAGGAGAGAGGAGAGAGAGAGGGAGGATTTCTTCCACGAGGAAATTGTATAATGAATATTCACTGAATAGAGACACTAAATGTTTGTCTGTCTTTTTGAATTTGTTATCTGCCAGGCTACATATACGAATACACAGCCAGAAGGCAAAGTCTTGTAGAAAAAAAAAACGAGTTGTGGAATGAATGAGTCCCCTCCTACACCAACTCCAAAAAACAAACAAACAAACAAAAAAAACAGTTTATTAGCATTATACCTCAAAGCAGATGACCAGGGATCAAAGAGAATGGATAGAAGCTGACCACCAGAGTGATTCTTATGATCCTTGTGGAAGTCATACTGGTACTTGGAAATAAATATTCTATATGCTTCCAAATCATCCTATTATGGATAAATTCGAAAACTTTGAAACGAAAAGAGATTAAAGCAATGCCTTTCTTAGTTAGGCATGAACTGAAAGAACACAAACTTCTCTATCAAAAATGAAAGCTGTAAGCTGATAGTAAGGTGAAACAGTTTACCAAGACAAAGACAAGGTTCAAGCTCGGAAGAGCAGATTTAGATAACCGCAGGATGCTACACCTATATATATATATATATATATATATATATATCTGTTTATATATATATACTCTCTCTCTCTCTCTTCATATATATATATATATATATATATATATATATATATATATATATATATATATATATATATATATATATATATATATAATGGAAGTCGGAGATTAATTTTGAATTCTGAGAACTTCTCAATTTAGCGATGGGTTATGTTCTTTTCTCTTTCAACAATTGGGCGATATGCCTATGGGTTCGCCTCTTAGTTCCCACGTTTGCAAACGCGTTTTTATGTGCTCGTGAATCTAGACGGGTTGTCCCCTTCAGTTTAAGCCTTTGGTTTATAAGCGTTATTTTGACAATTGTTTCCTTATCTTTGTCGGTGAGGAACACACACACACACACACCAGTTTTTAAATTATTTAAATTAGTAACATTTTAATATTCGATTTACAATGGACGAAGAAGTTGAAGAATATCTATCTACCATTTCTGGATGTGATGTTGCATCTGTAGGTTCCTCCACCTCGGTCTACAGAAAGCCTACCATTTTCCTCAATTTGCTGCCGTATTCACAGGGCTTATAGACTAAGCTCTAACTGGTTCAGATTTTATGAGGTGGGATATTTTAGGAATTTTTTTCATTCAACCTTTATTGCTCTACCTTCTTAGACAAAGCCATCAACTTCTCTCTTCTCGACCTACACAAGCTCAAAACAAATCCTCTAACAGTTCCAAAGTTCAAAATAAATCCTCTCAACAGTTCCTATGTTGGTGATTAGACTTATAGTACCCTTTCTGGGTCCTCTATTAGGAGGGCTTGCCGAAATACACAAGATTCTGGGAAGATTTTACCCCAGGCGAACTCCTCCTCAGCTGGTTCCTTTAAAAGATTCAAAGATTCCCAGCCTCGCTTTGAAAGGTCCTTTGTAGTTTACATTTTTAAGTGTGACGACTGCAACGTCAGATACTTGGACCAGACAGGCCTACAGCTTCACATCAGAGCCTGCAAGCATTTATGGACCTCCTACTTGGCTGACACGCCAGGAACATTCGGCGATCATTGTCCACACTTACTATCTGGATCATTCGGTCTCAATGGAGAACTTTCAGGTTCTATTATGCCACTTCGGAGTTAGATAGAAAAGTGTTTCAGTCCTTATATATAAAGAACTTGTCACCTTCATTGAACGACAACACTTCTTCCATTGATCTTCACATTGGGTAACATTGCCTTCATTGTAATTATTCATTGCCCATTGTTTTATTTTTCATTTAATTATTATTATTATTATTATTATTATTATTATTATTATTATTATTATTATTATTATTATTATTATTATTATTATTATTATTATTATTATCATTATTATTATCATTATTATTATTATTATTATTATTATTATTATTATTATTATTATTATTATTATTATTATTATTATTATCATTATCATTATCATTATTATTATTATTATTATTATTATTATTATTATTATTATTATTATTATTATTATTATTATTATTATTATTATAGCCGTATTATTATTTTGATCGCTTTTATTGTCACATATATTTAAATTGTAAACTGTAAATTACTGCATATTGTTTATATAATGCAATTATTTCTGCACCGTAATTATTTATACAACTCATTACCCCGTCATCCATTTCCTCTCGTCTCCTTTCTTACCATTTCGTTTTGTTTCATCGCTTCTCTCTTGACAACCAACTAATTTCTCTCTTGTCTTCCTTCCATTCTCGCATTATTTTCAGTTGTCAATAAATTACGAGATTCTCATGGCCAATGGAAAGTTTTTAAGTTTCTTTGCTCTTATTTTATTTTATTAAATGTGTTTTAATTAGTTCTGTTATTATTTTAGATTAACTGATGATGAATCTTAATGATTCGAAACGTTCCGAAATTAAATTAAAATAATGTTTGCTGTCTCTTTGGCCTTACTCATATATATATATATATATATATATATATATATATATATATATATATATATATATATATATATATATATATATATATATATACTGTTGTGTTATGGGAATAGGTTATAATTTTCATTGGTAAAATATTGCTTTTAATAATGCTAAATATGAATCTCATGTCTATAACATTTGTATATGGAAAAAATTATCAACTACAGTAACACCAACCGATTTTCACCGATTTTCATGAAACTTATCAGAAATGTCCGAAAATGATTTGCAAAGAAAGAAATATGTAAAAACAGTTCGATAAATGAGCCCGAAAAAAGTTATTTAATCTCAAATTTTATATTTATACCCATTTACTTCCTGATGGTTCTTTTTTTTCTTTTTAATTTCTTGCTGGTTTTAGGGTTGAAGCAATATTTTATTATTTTTCCAGTACTCACTGGTCTGTAGGTTCTGGGGGGCCAAGCCCCCCGTAGATAAATGTTCTTGTGTCATGCATTCATTTATCATTAAAAATTAATATAAATGTTATTTCTTAACGATATAGGGGGGAAAATTTGAAAAGTACATATAATAACCCATTTCTATAACTGCAGGATATATACCGGTATATATATATATATATATATATATATATATATATATATATATACTATATATATATATAAATTTATCTCTATAATTAAATTTATGAAGGTATATATATATCTGATATATATATATATAGATATACTATATGGCAGAGGTAGGAATGGTCAACTCTTTTGCGTGTTTGAAGGAACACACATATGGGCAAAAATATTAATTTGATGTAAAAGTTCTATTACAATGTCTGGATCACGATATGTTAGGATATATATATATATATATATATATATATATATATATATATATATATATATATATATATATATATATATATATATATATATATATATATATATATATATAAATACATCGGAATTTTTTATAAATGAAAATGATTACGGTATATTTTATATTTTTCTTTTTGAATGCAAATATTTATTGGTTTAAATAATAATTCGGTTGTCATTGTGTGTGAATGTCAGTAGGATCTGTATACTTCGGAGATACCTGTGGCTGAGCGGATAGCTTTAGAAAGCGAATTATTAGAAAAATGGAAAACAGAAAATGGAAAGCCGTTGAAAAATCACCAGTGGTTTTCAGAAATAACAAGTGAGGAAAGAAGAATCAGGAAAAAGATAATGGAAAAAAAGAAGAATCTTTCATGTTTACGCTCTCTCTTAGGAGTTCTTTTTTTGGAAAGAGAATCTTGTTAATTGCATGCTTCTAATTTCATGTTATATCGAGTTACCTGAAACTTCGACATGCGAATTATAAACATATGTGTGTGTCTACAAAAGTCCTTTCATTATAAACATTTATTTAAACAGCCTTTGTGTTGCTAGTAAGCAATATATGGGTCTCAAGACCGGCTAAAAGAGAATGATTGCCACGACAGGCCTAACAAGCCGGCAATTATTACGAGTCGCTCGTCAAACACAGCAACCAGCCTCGATGTTGGTTGCCCTGATAGACATTTAGTCTACTTCTGGGAGAAAAAGCAAGAAGCTTGAAAAAGATTGGATTAAATAATGTTCAAAAATGCTTAATAATGTTCCTTTTTGCAATTTATAAAACTAAAATCTCAGGATTGAAAGAAATTGACTTTTGAATTATGTTACTAAGTTCTATTAAAAGTTTCAAACTTCCTAGCCTAACCAACAGATTGCTAGGACATCTCCAAGACGGGGACAACAAAATATTGTTCTGAAATACTTTGGGTAAGGTCATGAAGATGCATGCTGGTGCCAGAGGTAACGAACTCGGCTGAATGTTTACATTACTACCTAAGACCAGCTTGCAAAATAGCTATTCTGAGGAATGACTAAGATTCAGGCTTAAAACTAATATTCTTTTTTTAATAAAGTAAGAAATATTTTTTCTCAATATGTAAAAAATATTCAAAAAGCTTTCAGAATTTTAAATATTTTTTAATTAGTTTTCCAGCACATGGCAACCCTTACTTATCTAGGATAGCCTAAACAATTTCACTCTAGTACCTAAAGTGAATAAAAATACCCCAATAAAAACTTGTAGTTTGACCAAAGTAAAAAAAAAAAAAAAAAAAAGAAAAAAAAAAAAAAAAAACTACTACTACTACTCTTTATTCTATCATATCAAATAGCCAACTAGACCAGGGATTCCCAACCTTTTTTGCATGACGCCTCCCTTTTGGAATAACGACAGAACTCGCGCCTTACTTTTGAATTTGCCTTTTTTAAAGATTCAAAAAATATAGAAAATGGTTTTTCAACCAATAATAATAGGAATGATAATAATAATAATAATAATATTGCTTTTAATAACAATCATAAATAATAATAACTAATAATAATAATAATGAAAATGTTTGTGGTACTAGTACTTAGATTTATACTAATAATTTTAATATAATAACAATAATAATAATAATAATAATAATAATAATAATAATAATAATAATAATAATAATAATAATAATAATAATAATAATAATAATAATATTAATAATAATAAAAATAATAATAATAATAATAATAATAATAATAATAATAATAATAATAATAATAATAATAATAATAATAATAATAATAATAATAATAATAATAATAATAATAATAATACTTTCGAAAAGGAAATTAAAAAAAATTAAAAAACTTTGTCCCAAGCCTCCTTAGATCTTCTTCCGCCTCCCTAGAGGGCGCCCCCTGTTGGGAACAAACTAGACCAGCTACACTTCTTAACATCAAAATTCAAGAAGAACGAGAGAGATTTCTTAAAAATTGAACATGTGAAGAAAGTACACAACCACCTACCACCGAACGTCCAAATTACAAAGAGGAAAATGCAATCTTCTTTTTAAAAAAAATACCGAAATCAAGAACATTTTTGAATAGTTACCAACTATATATGATTCAGACTCTGGAGAGGTAGGCTTAGTTTTCGAGATATCATGCGGGTAACTTCTTTAGTTTCACTAAAAATTCAAAACTGACCATTGGCTAAAACAGAAAGGGACTAAATGGACATGATTCAGACTTTGGAGAGTTAGGTTGGACTAGAAACAGAAGAAAGAAGAAGAAGAAATCGAGAAAAGAGGGCAAGCGAAAGAATGAATGCCTTCCCATGATTTCGTTCACGAGCCGCCACTTATGATGATGTCTTGACAAGCTACTAAGTTTTGGATGGAATAACATCGGAGAAGATTTGATAGAAGAATATTGAAATTTTTGATGTTTTTGGAAAACTAAATTTGTTTTAAAAGAATATTTCATTAAATGAAAATTATATTTCAACTTTTAGAATTAAAATAACTTTATGATATCTTCGGTGAAGCTATAAAAATTTGATATAATGAACTTTTGAAAATTTGGAAATTTATATTTGAATACTTCATCGAATGTTTTAATTTGATCAAATGGAATCTGATTTAAGTTGTAAACTGTGTGGTTATGACGCCTCTCCGAATCTTCATTTTCAGGCTCAACAAGAGGACTGCTCGATACATGGTGGTTGCTAGAGATTGGGATTCATTCTTTAATCTACTAATGGTAATAATAATATAATTAGTGACAAAACTAGTGTTAATGATAAAGTGATAGTGTTAATAATTTGTGTCAATAATAATAATAATAATAATAATAATAATAATAATAATAATAATAATAATAATAATAATAATAATAATAATAATAATAATAATAATAATAATAATAATAATAATAATAATAATAATAATAATAATAATAATAATAATAATAATAATAATAATAATGTTAATAGTAATAATAATAATAATAATAATAATAATAATAATAATAATAGTAATAATAATAATAATAATAATAATAATAATAGTAATAATAATAATAATAATAATTATAACCATAATAATAATAATGATAAACACTCACAATGTAATAAATATTAGTTATTTAATAATTAGGTTGTTAGTATTAATGTTATCGTTAATAATACTGTTGGTGATAGTAGTGATAATGATAGTAATGATAATTGATAGTATTAATAATAGTAGTGATATTTATATTTACTTGCATATATATGTTGTGTATGTGTATATGTATTTAGGTTATATATATGTATTTATGTATGTATGTATATATATATATATATATATATATATATATAAATAAACGATACGTTATATATATATATATATATATATATATATATACTATATATATATATATATATATATATATTTTTAAATATATTTGTATTTATATAAAGCGCCCGATAGCAAAGTATTAGAGCACTCGCCCAACAAAGTGAGGGTCCCAGGTTCGCAACTGCGGTCGGGTGGGAGAATGTGAGCTATTCTCTCCTTAGGCTTGGCTTCGTCCTGCTCGGACGTTAAGTGAAAGTACACCTCCTCCTTGATTAGGGCACTGCCCTTTAGTGATGAAATCATCTCTGTAAAAAAAAAAAAAAAAAAAAAAAAAATATGGGTATAAATGAGTCAAAACTTAAGGAGTTGGTTGTTCGAGCACCGCAATTTTCCGTACCGCACCGCACAGTAACGGGACAATGAAATTTTGTGCCGCATTGTACCGCCGGTCAACCCTTGCTTAAGGTTTTTTCTTCCACTTCTGAAGAGAAGATCTTAAGAGAGGAAAATGGTATATTATCTCTCAAAGATTAATAGAGTGGAAGATAATACGAAAGAACACACCTAACCTAGGTCTAACCTAAGCCTAACGAAATGTTGTCTCTAAAAGGGGGGGGGGGAGTCTCTAACTGAAAATAAATGAGTTCACTACAAAAATAAAAATGACAACAAAAAAAGGAACAAAAATCGTTACAAAGAAATTTTCAATTATTTTCTTATTTGAAAAATAGTGAAGCTACTATCTTATAAATAACATCTTTTCTGAATTTTCTTCTTCTTCTTCTTCTCCCAACGATTCATTGATACACTCTTTGCCGTGTACCGAAATCAAGATGAACATTAAAAATGAGCGCTAGGATGAGTGTTAAAAATAAACGAGTTGGTCCGTTTCCTTTAGTTGTAATCATTTTGATTTTTACTTAGTTTCAAACAACTAAATTTTTAGGTACTTTAGTAAATTATGATTAGATTTTAGGCTATATTAGGTTAGGTACAATTAAATCTTAATGTCCTTTTAATCTCTTATTCAAAACGGTAACACAACGAAAAAAAGGTCAACTGAATTTGAAACATTTTCGCAGAAATAACGTGACTACCCCAACTTTAACTATCAATATAATAATCTAATCAGTAAAACTCACAATGAATTCTGAATGTACAAAGGGAGTATTTTTATTAAGTAAAAAACCATTAAATATTCTTACGCACTTTCTTAAAATTTATTCCTCACAGCGTTCGCATAGGGGGCGCGGGTGCTGTAATTTTACCACATTTTCCTGCTTCTATTATTAATTAATATCTAAAAATGACAAATTACCTTTAAACATGGTCTTGAATCTTGATACAAGAATCCAACTAATATATTTTGCTCAACGGTTACGCTTGATTATCTCTTAACGGATCTACTTAATATCATTTTACAAAGGTAAGTTACGCAATACCAAAGTTTGTCTATTAAAAACAAAAAAAAAACTTATCTGGCCAAAAAAAAAAAAAAACAGAAGATTTAGGGTAGCGCCATGTTATCAATTATGTAGGCACTGCTTACCTAATTAGTTACATTGTGTGACTTGATTATCGAACTAGGATGGAAAATGGGATGGTGTAACAATTTTTTCGTTTCCTTTTGCGAGATTTCAGTCTGTCAAGAACTCAAAGCGTTACCATTTTTGGTACCTGAAGGTTCAATTTTACAT
>JABUQX010147216.1:15000-30000 GCA_015478945.1 Trachelipus rathkii
GGTATCGCTATTATATTTGTTTATATCATTGATGGCATTTGTATATTAGCTGTTTGTCAATACTTTCGTGTCGCTCTAAAGTATAAACAAAAGAAAATAGACGCGTGCAACTTTGAGCAGGTTCTATTTGATAGTGTAAGGAGCAAGTATTTTATGATTTATCATATTTCTTAGGCTTATTCAGCCAACTATGCCGATCGCTGTGGAACTAATAAATGTGAAGAAGCAACACATCTTCCAATAATAGTAAATGCTAAACGTGTTGGGTGCTTCATATTTTTGCGCATGTACAAAATTCCCATACGCGAAGTATATATATCTTTTTATTTTTGTTCTAGTTCATTACTGCAATTCGTAGGTGTATCAGTCTGGCCGTCATGTTCTCGATGACGTTTCACTAGTAGCTCCGAATAGGGAAAGGGTGGTTTATAATGGCAAAATTTTTGGGTATACGGTGAAGGAGTGCTTGTCTGGGCTGCTTTACGGAAAGTCAAGACGTTTTCAGTTGATTCATAAATACGGGCCTTAGAATCGAAGCCTGGAGTCAGAATCGGAGGCTGATTCGGAAGGAATCGAGGAAGGAAGTGAAACCAAGAATCGGAATCGAAACCTTTAATCGGAGCCTAGAATCAAAATCGGATCCCGGAGTAGAAATTGAGTCCCGGAATCAGAATCTGAGTCCTGAATAGCAAAATCATGAAGATATGCTAGATCGGAATCCGAATTGGATTGGAAATCTTTCTTGGAGCCAAACCGGAATTCGGAATTGGGCTTTGAATATATGATTATGGGTAGTTGAAATCACAAACCAGAATCGGTAAACTGCATAAAAAAAAAAACAAAAAACGGTTTCACATTCCAGTGTGGTGTCGGAGTTGAATTTTTAGGAGGGGGGGGAGACGGAGTCGAAGCTAAAAAAATTTTCGTTATTTATAAAGAGGTGAGCAGTCGGAGACGAAATTTTTCGTAAAAAAAAACTCAGTTCGAGTCCAGTGCGACAATAAAAATTTATGTATCTTATAAACTACTGTACTTTAACAGATGGTATTGACCGTTTTATATATACATTTAAAGATGATGTTTAACAAGAAAAGAACCAAAAATAAGTTCTTTGACCCTACCCTTATAAGAGGTGTAATCGCTTTTTAAATTGCTTTCATATCTCGATATTTTTACGTTCCCAAGAAGGAGGGTCCAACAGAGAAAGAAAATAATACCCCGATACATGTCTATTAAGGTTCCACAACGTAAAAGGAGTTATTACGTGTAACTTCAAAACAACAAACAACTACTACCTGTGCAGTGGAGGAACAAGAAGAAATAGCTACAACACCTTCACTACATAACTGGTGAACCCAGAAGTAAAGAACATCCTCTCAAGAGAACAGCCTCTCAAGACAAACACCTTTCAAGAAGATGGTTTCAGAAGTCTAAGTGCCCTCCAAGAAGAAATTCGTCACAGAAAAAGGAAGATTCAAGAAGAGGATGTAGACGAACTACTACTACTACATAACTGATCTCCCTGGGAAAGGAAGCAGACAACAAACAACGACAGTTCCCAGAAGAAGACCAGATCAAGGAAAAAAAGTCAAGCACCATGCAGACCAGTAAAGACCTGAAAAACAGTCACAGAGTTAAGTTTAACGTGACAATATTCGCAGTCTCCAATACCAATTTTAAGATAATGGCTACCTTCAAACAACACTGCAGAATGGTGGAAAATGGATACAGTCATATCGTTAATACTCAGGCACACCAGGCTCAGTTTAACATGGCTATTTTCATCAACACTAATACATCATAACTAACTACTCTATACAGAAGGACTCGCAGATTATATCTTCAGATGAACTTATTTTGTTTCTTCAGCTCTCTGGTTAAAATAGAAGAAAGATTCATCCATGTATGGTATTACGTCTAAATCAATTGGCACCTCATGCCACTGCTACTATATGGATACTGGAAGTGAATCACCATCAGTATATATATTTATTTAGTAGTACGTACAATACAGTAGCGAACCACGTACCACTGTCAATATATATATATATATATATATATATATATATATATATATATATATATATATATATATATATATATATATATATATATATATATATATATATATATATATTGGTTTCTTCGAAGAATGGAGGGAAAAATTTCAATATAGTGATATGTTTACTACAATGGAGGACCTCATACCACTGTCACTGTATTATCTTCATTCAAGCTGTATTCTTCTTTGTGATTCATACTTCCTTCAAAATCGAGCTAGATAATTCAACATCAAACTCCATGCATGCCTACCGAGCTTCCTTATTCAGCTGGTGATTCGCCTTTAATTAAGACCACTTCATATACTGAGCAACAGGAACAAAAGTGCATTTTAAGTGTTTAATTTTGTGTTTAATGCGCTCTACTTTTATGGCGCGATGTATTACATAGTGTTATGTATTGTATCATAAGATAAATTTAAGTATAAAAAGTATTATATAGTGAAGTTAGCTATAAAGTGTGTTAATAAAAAGTTTTTTAAATCTAAAAGAAAATGAAATGCGATGTAAATCTATTTTATCCGACAATACTTTTCCGTATTAAATATATATTCTGTACTATTATTTATGGTAAAATAATATTTTTATTGTTATTATATAATTATTTTACTAAAATACAATGCTTTGTAAAATTATTATCAATTAATATATTTAGCTTTATTTATTAGATATCTTGTAAAATAAATTTGTTTTCGGGGGCTTTTTAAAATAAAGTTGGCTCAAAGAACAATAATATGAATGTTGTGTTTGACTCTACCCTTAAAGAGATAACTATATAAAAAGTTCTAACGATTTTGTTATTTGCTGGTTCATTAGCCTCGAGGAGCCAGCGTAACATATAGCTTCCTATGTGTGAAAGAAGACGACTCCAACGGAGAAAAAAAATAATAACCCCTCGTATCTGTCTATCTAGGTTCCACAACGTAAAAGGAGTTAATACGTGGAGCTTCAAAGCAACAATCAACTACTAACTGTGCAGTGGAGGAACAAGAAGAGATAACTACAGTTAACACTTTCACTACACACACACTCATATATATATATATATATATACATATATATATATATATTCTCTATATATATATATATCTATATATATATATATATATATATATATATATACTATATATATATATATTATTCCCCAAGGAATTGAGGCCTCAATATACTAACCATAAAAACGGGGTGAAGAATATGAAAAATAAATAAAAATATGAAAAAATTAAATTAATTGATTATTATTATTATTATTATTATTATTATTATTATTATTATTATTATTATTATTATTATTATATTATCATTATAATTTTATTAAAATTTTGATATATTATTATTATTATTATTTATTATTATTTTATTATATTATTATTATTATTATTAATTATTATTATCTTCTATTGCTAAAATTATCTATTCATTTTTACAAATATTATTATTAATATTATTATTAAAATTAGTTATTTTACTATTTTTACCCTTATTAAAAATAGGTTTTATAGTTTATTACATTAAGCTCAATCCCTAAACTAAATTACTTAAATTTAAATTTAATTATACTTGTATTATATTTGGGGCTCAAATTACACAACACTGTGCTGCAATCAGTAGCCCCCTTTTAAAAATGTATATCAGTAAGTTTTGTATTATATTACTAAAATTAAAACTGTATGTCAAACATTATAATGTAAATTATGTATTTTCTGAATAAACATGTTGGAAGTGTGTGTGTGTGTGTGTGTGTGTGTGTGTGTGTGTATTATTATTTATTATTATTATTATTAATTATTAGCAAAATTATCATTAAAAATATAATCATAATTTTGCTACTTTCTTTTAATAATATCCTCCAAATAATTAAATTTATTATTTATTATTATTATTATTATTATTATTATTATTATTATTATTATTATTATTATTATTATTATTATTATTACTTACTATTATTAATTAATATCATTATTGTTGATGTTAAATTAATTATTATTATTATTATTATTATTATTATTATTATTATTATTATTATTATTATTATTATTATTATTATTATTATTATTATTATTATTATTATTATTATTCTTTTGTTAATTAATATAAATATTATTAATAATAATTTTCTTGTCTACTTTGAATATTATTATTATTATTATTATTATTATTATTATTATTATTATTAATTATTATTATTATTATTATTATTATTATTATTATTATTATTATTATTATTGCTTGTTTCCTACTACTCTTCGAGGGAGTATATTAGTCTTTGTCATGATTCGACATCTCTGTTTTCATCACAGCATTGGTTTCACCAATCGAGGGACTGGAACTGTGCGGGTGATTCGCCCACACAACACAGGCTTTGGTTTTTGCTTTCCCGACCGACGAGGAATCGATCTTGGGATATAAGGGACTGCGAGCGCAGCTACTAGACACGTGATTATTATTATTATTATTATTATTATTATTATTATTATTATTATTATTATTATTATTATTATTATTATTATTATTATTATTATTATTATTAAACTCACCCGGTGCCATTCATGTTGACCTCCTCATCGGGTCCATTCCAGTCATTATTGATTTCCCGAAGTCCGTGGGTACTTTTCGAAGTTCTGGGTCGGTACTTCCCAGAACGAGACACTTTGGACATTGCGGTTTTGAACACATCCAGAGGCCGGTTTCGATTACCCTCCTCCCTAAAGTTGTCTTCAACCCCAAGCCACTCGGAGGTATTTTCCGCGTGAATGTTATTGTGGTTGTAGGCGTAAGAGGGAGCTTCATTTTCATTTTCATTGCCGAGTGAATTGAGAGATTGGTATGACTTGGACATACCCATACGAAGAGAGCGAAGGGACGCCATTATTAAAACTTAACAGTACAACACGTTCAAAAAGAGCGTCAAGTTCAAAAAGTAAATAAATCGTATCCTTTTTTATTATTATTTCACAAGTAGTATACTTAAGCAACTTAACCAATATTAGAAACTGATCTTTGAAATATTAACAATCGTAAAAGAGAATATTCAAAATTAGTTCTCTAGAGTAAATGGCACACAATAGTCCAATTAGCAGAATAATAATTTTATACCTGTATACAATATAACTTTCTATAAACACATATATGAACAAGGCTTTCTTATTGTAATAATATATGCAGTTATAATATACTAACAGCCTCCTGTTGCAGAAAAGAGTAAAAATTGATTAAAGAGTCGGAACTACACACTGCATTATGCTAATTTTTTTTAAATAAAACTTTCGATTTTGAAATAGCGCGTATAATCAAAATTATAATTACATTTAAAAATTTTAATTAAATTAAATTTAAAAATAATAACGAAAAACCACCAACCATTTAAGGTTAATGATATAAACAAAAGTTACCACAAAAGACATGCGAATGACTATTATTATTATTAATCTATTTTTGATAATACTAAATGTTATTACTATTAACAAATTACACGATAACTATTATCATATGAAAAAAAATGGCTTTCGATCAGCTATTACTTTTGCATATTAAAAGTAAATATTAAAAGTAAATTTTGCATATTAAAAGTAAATAAAAACATAACTACTGTCCTTCCCCTTCCAAGGGAAAGGCAACTGTGTCAATTAAGATTGCGTATACAAGTCCGTAAAGGAATATAGGAAGAACTGGAAGTTTGATGGGTCAATATTCAGCCGGTTTAGTATCCCTAATTTTTTTCCGATTTAGTACACCTGATAGCTACCCAAAGTATAGGTAAAGTGGAGACCAGATTGGTCATTTTTACCCCACTTTAGTACCCCTGATAACTACTCACACTATGGGTAAAGCTGGAGGTCTGATAGGTTAATTAATTCCCGGTCTAGTACCCCTTAATATCTATCTAACACTACTATAAGCAAAAGAATATAGAAGTCTTCGGGTTTAACATTTTCGTTCTCGACAAATAATATTACAAGAATTCAACCACAACTGACAACACCTCGCATAATACGATTAGAATTAAAAACACATCAAGATTTATAGGTAAAACCACCGGATAAAAAAAAAAAGTCATGCTTCACCAATAGATTTGCTTTCACAACTTTGAATTAAATTATAAAGAGAAAAATCTATCTGGCAAAAAAACACACACACATACACGTCTAACAAAAAAAAAACAACAAAAAAAAAAACATACACAAACACCTTACGATACGCCCAAAATTCAATATAAACAAATCCTAATTTAGGGAGGAAAAAAGGTAAGAAAAAATTATAAATCTCTCTCTCTCTCTCTCTCTCTCTCTCTCTCTCTCTCTCTCTCTCTCTCTCTCTCTCTCTCTCTCTCTCTCTCTCTCTCTCTCTCTCTCTCTCTCTCTCTCTCTCTCTCTCTCTCTCTCTCTCTCTTTCTCTTTCTCTTTCTCTTTCTCTTTCTCTCTCTCTCTCTCTCTCTCTCTCTCTCTCTCTCTCTCTCTCTCTCTCTCTCTCTCTCTCTCTCTCTCTCTCTCTCTCTCTCTCTCTCACTCACACACACACCACACACACACACACACGCTAGATTGAAACAAATATGAATGCCACTCATCCCGTAAATGATTATGAACGGCTCATGAATATTGCAAGCCAAAATTTTTGCAAATATTAAAAAAGTGGATCTTATCTATCTATCTATCTATCTATCTATCTATCTATCTATCTATCTATCTATCTATCTCTACCTATATCTATCTATATCTCTCTATCTATATCGATCTATCTATTTCTATCTATATCTATCTATATATCTATCTATCTATCTATCTATCTATCTATCTATCTATCTATCTATCTATCTATCTATCTATCTATCTATCTATCTATCTATCTATCAAACAATGGTGAGGTAGTTCATGAAATCACTGGAAGACGGTGTTTTCTAAATCAATAACAGTTAATAATAAAAAAATTACAAATATGCTCATCTAACATATATATACCGTATATATATATATATATATATATATATATATATATATATATATATATATATATATATATATATATATATATATATATATATATATATATATATATATATATATATATATATATATATATATATATATATATATATATATATATATTTATAATTTACTTACAATAATGAATTTAGAAACAAGGAAAATATTATTTTTATTATTATTATTATTATTATTATTATTATTATTATTATTATTATTATTATTATTATTATTATTATTATATTATTATTATTATTATTATTATTATTATTATTATTATTATACGTGGCAGAAATAGAGATGAAATTAAATATTTTTAGTGACGTAAAAGTTTGAATTGTATTGTGTGTGTGTGTGTGTGTGTGTGTGTGTGTGTGTGTGTGTGTGTGTGTGTGTGTGTTATTGTTATTGTCTTTTAATTAATAAATTATTATTAGTTATTAATATTATTATTATTATTATTATTATTATTATTATTATTATTATTATTATTATTATTATTATTATTATTATTATTATTATTATTATTATTATTATTATTATTATTATTATTATTATTATTATTATTATTATTATTATTATCGGGCTGTGCAAGTGAATACTTGCTACAACCTCTTATCATTATGCAAAAGAAAGATAATTCGTGTAATAGCAGGGTCTCGAAACTACTGTGAACACACTACCCATTATTCAAAAATTTGTCTATGCTAAAACTTTGCGATATCTACAGTAAGTAGTCATATTTTAGAGTCATAAATGGAAATGCAAGATGAACTTTTGACTAACATGATTGACGAGAACCAAACTGTGAACCAAAAACAATCTCAGAAGCAGAAATTCCCTAAATATAGACAAAGCGAAATTCACCCTAACAAAATCTCGAAGAGACATCTCATATAAGGGCATAGATGAGTGGAATAATCTCCCTAAATATATTCAGGAGTCACATAAATTAGGGTCTTTAAGGACAAATATCAAAAGCTTCTTATTTTTAAAATATTAAAGGGCACATTTCTACCTTCCTTAGGTTGTAGTTCCACAAGTAATGGTGATAATTAACTATAGATATTATATTGCTATTATAGTTTTTCTTATTATTAACAAAGATAATGTTGAAAATGATTTAATGTTATGAGTACCATTATTATTATTATTATTATTATTATTATTATTATTATTATTATTATTATTATTATTATTATTATTATTATTATTTTCCTCAGCTATGATTAATTATTATAATCTTCACAAGAATTATTATTATTATTATTATTATTATTATTATTATTATTATTATTATTATTATTATTATTATTATTATTATTATTATTATTATTATTATTATTATTATTATTATTATTATTATTATCATTACTTTGGTATTTTTCTATGTTAATTGAATTTTTTAAGACTTTATATTGGTAAGTATTGGTAGTACCAAGTAGTAGTAGTAGTAGTAGTAGTAGTAGTAGTAGTAGTAGTAGTAGTAGTAGTGTCAGTCTTACTATTTTAGATTGTCATCTACCATTTAAAATTTATTTATACATTGATCGATACTTTTAAGTTGACATGTAACATTTTACCCCCTGATATATCGAACTACTACTACTGCTACTACTACTAATAATAATAATAATAATAATAATAATAATAATAATAATAATAATAATAACAATGGTACTGTATTTGAGGAAAAAAAATTGACCCGGCGTCATACTAAATAAATTAACTAGTTACTAAAAAAATACTACAATAATAGTACTATTACTATTTCTAACATCTATCAAAACTAGTAATAATAACTAGTAGCTTTATAACTGTTTTATCATCAAATTTAACGTTATTAACGCCCGCGCCTTCAACACTTAAAAAATCTGAGCGGCAACACAACCTCCACATTCCAGCGTCCAGCACACACTAATTTTTTTCGATTTGGAACTTCATTATTTTATATATATTAAAACTCCTATTTAAATCGCCAGGCGCAAGAGAGAGGATTGAGACCATGTCGATGGTTTTCAACCATCCGTGCGTGCAAGGTCACGCAGACAATTGCTTTTACTCCTTTAATTACTCTCTTTGTATCTTATCTTTCTGTTAAATTCTGTCCATTTTGAAGGCAAATAAAAAAAAGGGGGTAAACAGTATACATGTGTATTTCTGTCCATTTTTATGCGTACATATATTTAACAACATCTGCAGGAACCCCTTAGCTGACAGTCATTAATGCCCACCAAGTCAAAACAAAACTCACAATGATTTCACATTTATTCACAACTTATTCACTAACCCTATGAACTGTTATATAAATCACACAAAGAGTATATATATTAGTGGCAGTATTTAGGGGCCAGGGGCCATGGCCCCCCGATTTTCTAGACACTAAAAATTTTTTAAAGTATCATATCCGTTAATAATATAAAGTTTTGAAGTTAAATTAATTTTATACTAATTTGTCTTTGTCAGGAACAAGTCTCGTAAGTCCATTAGTTAAACTAAACTTGAAATCAGAAAATGCAACACGTAAGTTTGAAGCTGATTTTTGAAGGCGTGTAACAACGCATGAATCTGAACTGAGTAATGAAATTGCTGTACCAAGAATTAACAAATTCCCAAAATACAACCCAACATTCATACATATTATCCATTTTTTATACCATTTTGGATGGTTTAATATCAAGAGAGAAGGTTTTAAATTTTCCTTGCAATTTGTCATACTGAACGGGTGTAAAATATACTGTATATATATATATATATATATATATATATAATAATATATATATATATATATATATATATATATATATTTATATATATATATATATATATATATATATATATATATTTATATATATATATAAATATATATATATATATATATATATATATATATATATAAAAAATTTGTGGATGTGGCACTGTAAGAGAATATATATATATCTGTCTCCATATATATATATATATATATATATATATATATACTATATATATATATAACATATATATATATATATATATATATATATATATATATATATATATTACGCTTACGATTACCTAAATGGCTACTTGCTTGGGAGCTCTTACTGGTGTTTGTATGTACGTATGGCCTTGCAATGTATGCATATGTACGTGAGGTAATATACATTATGTATGCAAGTGCCTGTTGGTGACTTTAAAAAGAGTGAAAATGGTGCAATGACCTTTAATATATTTAATGGCAGGTAAGCATGAGTATATATACATATATATATATATATATATATATATATATATATATATATATATATATATATATATATATATATATATATATATATATATATATATATATATATATATATATATTCAGAGGATGACCCTGAGGCATAAACGTCGCAGCTACACCACGCCAGAAATAAAGGATTTCAGACCATCACGTTCTGTTGACTTTATCGCTGCTTTGATTATCAATTTTGAAAGATTGGTAACTTTCGACCACTAAGTTACAAACGTAATTATTTTATCGGTTCAAACTCCAGATCCATTATTTTAAATTGCCTGCCTGGTTCAGTCATTTTAAAATTAACCGGCTCGTGCTTCCCGACGGTTCCGCCCGGTTCTTTGTTTTCAAATCAATTTTATTTCTCTACGTTTCTGCGTGCAATGTTTCAATCTTTTTAAATTGCATTAGTGAATCTGATCCACTTTAAAACCATAGTTATTAATAACGACCACTCTACTTCCTTTATAATGATGTCAAATCATCAGAATCTTAGTATATTTCTTCAGAGCCTCTTAATTATATTTAGAATTGCCTCGTTTTACATATTGTCACTACTCACTAGGTCACTCTGAGCATTTTCCACCTCAATAACCTGAATAGATAAATACCTCTCCGGTCAGAGTGTCAAGCTGACATCATGTAACTCGAGAACGGCAGCACCTACAGCAAACAAATTATATATTTGGAATCAGCGGAAAATTCTAAGTTTTTTTTTTTTTGCAATTTTTCGTCGGAAATATTTTTTAAATTTCCCCATTGGGGCTCCAGAGCTTCGACAGGGGGATAGAGGGGACAGAAGTGCCCATCCGTCCTACAGGAGGCCGAGAGACCCCGACTATTGCCATCTTTGCAGGTTTTTCTATGGTATTCCTTTAATTAAGTAATACCAAAGTATAAAGGAGATAAGAGAAGTATTCTTTTAGCTAGGAGATACCATGAATTAGTAAGAAGATGGCGGGAGTCGGGGTCTCAGCCTCCCAGTGGACGGGGGAGACTTCGTCCCCCACCTCGGTCCCTTGTGTTTGAAACTAAAAGAAAATTTTACAGAAAATATTTTCAGGCAGTATCTAAAAATAAATCAATAAATAAAGTAAAATAAATACAATAAAGCCTTTGTGGTGCTGCTGGTTCAAATGTAGTTTACGAACACTCAGTGCTGCTGCATTCCTCAGTTCTCAAATCAATAGCTTTGTTACTCTGACCTCTCCATCACAAGACAAGTTTTTATACAGGTCTGTTGTCTATTTAAGTTTAAACTTAAGCAACCCATTCTCACTTAATAAAAGGAGCCTACGGTATTTGCTCCAGACAATTTGACAATTCAGGAGGAATTTATGTTTTGATTAAATATTTGTGATAATTGAGTTAAAGATATATATGTAATATACTATTATGTATATATATATATATATATATATATATATATATATATATATATATATATATATATATATATATATATATATCTTTATAATATATATATATATATATATATATATATATATATATATAACTATATATATATATATATATATATATATATATATTTAAATATGTATATATAAAACTATCTTTTCATTTTTAAATATAGATATTTCTATATTTATATTAATGCGTGTGTGTGATGTGGTAGTGATGATGGTGTGTGCGCGCGCGCGCGTGTGTGTGTGCATGTGTGTGTGATTTCTGATTCAGATTGAGAAATTCCAAAGTTTCCGATATATACTACTCAGCAAAATTAAGGCACCACCTACAGAATCACTGATCGGTGGGGTTGGCAGGCATGTAACCGTTGTGTGTACCATTGTTGCTAGGTTTGTGCCAGTACCTACCGAAAAATTGTAGGTTAGCATCGCTGGGTGAGCCTGTGGTGTGATATCGAAGCTATACGGAAAAAGGTCGAACCAACCAAATCGCTACGTCACATGTCTGGATAGGTTACCTCAAAGATACGATGGTCTTCAAGACTATTCCACCGTTATTGTTTGTGCAGATGCTATGGGAACGGTTCGGCCTCGTTTGATACGCGATGTATGTATCGCAAGCACCACACTGTCAGCAGAGGGGTACGGCCAACGCGAACTGGCCCGACGATTCAGGGTGGCCCATACCACCATTGCTAAAGTGGTATAGAGGTACGAAGCGGCACATGACCACGCCAGGCTGCCTGGCCAAGGCAGACTGCATGCAACAACGGCCGTCAAAGACATGTCTACGGCTGAGGGCATGCCGTGATCGCCATGCCAAACCACGTGACTATCAGACACAGTTACAGATTGTGCATGGTACCCGTGTGAGCACGGATACCATTCGCCGACGCCTCGCAGAATATGGGTACAGCCCACGGAGGGCCGCTAGAGGATTCCCCCTCACCAGGGACCACCGTACAGCCAGGTTGCGTTTTGCTCGCCAACACCTGCATTGGCGGCAGGAGGATTGATCACATGTTCTCTTTACAGACGAGTCTCGCTTCAATCTGTACAGCTCAGACAGACGTTACAGAGTCTACCGGCGACGTAATGAGCGATTCGCGGCATGCACTATGCACCAGATACCACCCTACGGTGGTGGGTTGGTAATGGTGTGGGGAGGAATATCGTACACGGCGCGTACGGAGTTACACGTGTTCGATGGGGGACCCTAACAGGCTCACGATACATCACGGACATACTGGAGCCATACGTCCTACCATTTGCCCCCTACGTCGGTGACACCTTTGTCCTCATGCAGGACAATGCCCGGTGTGTTGCCGACTACCTCCAGACGGCCCGGATTCGAACATTAGACTGGCCCTCCTACAGTCCGGACCTCAACCCCATCGAGCATGTTTGGGACATACTAAAAAGGTGGCTGCGACGGCTAGAGCACCCGCCACAAAGCCTTATTGAACTGCGCCAAAAGGTTGTATACTTAGGGGAAGATCTATCAGGACATCATCTCCAGCATGCATCGACGTTGTGAAGCTGTCATCCGGGCCAGGGGAGGCCACACAAGGTATTGAGGGACACAAGACGCAAGTATAGAGGCAGCCCAGACACTGCTATCACCTGGAAGTATTGCTCCATCGACATATGGGACGATGTGCCCGATTCCCGTGAGCTTCAACGCCCATTCATAACATTCCTCCCTATATGGATAACTATGTTCTTTATATTAACATATATGCTAACCCTTAATGTCGTTTCAATATTCACCGATGTTCCTCCGTTCCATTGGTGCGTTAATTTTGCTTAGTATATATATATATATATATATATATATATATATATATATATATATATATATATATATATATATATATATATATATATATATATATATATATATATATATATATATATATATATATAAACCAAAAAACATTTAATTAAAACATTTAAAACGTAAAAGAGTAAAAACGATGCTACAAAGACCAAAAACGAAAGGCTAAGATTAAAAATGTATTGAAATCCATTCTGCTAAAATAATTTTATCTTGCAAAAAATACAAACAAAAAATATCATCTAATCATTTATTATAAAAAAAAATACAAAAAAATTCAACAAAAATCCAGGATAAATAAAAACTGATAACCTATTAAATAACACTGACTGATTAACAAGGAATTTGTCCCAAAACAATGAACACCTGTTTCTTACATGTTTTTTTTTCATGCAGAATTCAAAAATCGTACTGGTTTTCGTGTCAGGATCCAGTTTTGACACTATTCACAGGAAAACATGAAAAAAATTACAAAAATAAATGAAGAGAGACAAAACGGTTGGAGATTCAAACAGATAATATAAATAAAATGTGTATATCTTGCCCAAATATATATGCTGCGAAAATTTCAAATTGAGAGGACAAATAATAAAAAGGATATAGCGGTTTTTCATTTATGAAATGGTAAAAAAAAAAAAAAAATTAGATTTTTTTAGTTTTCAAGTGAATGGCGGCAAAATTGGACCTTAGACAAATACAACATGAATATAATTTTTGGCATTTTCTTAATTAAGGTATTACAACGACAGGTGCTAGAAAGAATTGACCTCTCGCATTCCTCCACCACTGCGTCGCCCTCGTAACACAAGAGGTGCCTTGTTCTCACATGAAAATTGTGTGAAGAATATTGGACACTCAAGGATCACTCGTTGTGGTACTTCCTTCTTTCCAGCCACATCTGTTTTGTGGAACTCCTTGCCTTCTTCTATTTTCCTGCAAATTTCAATCTTAATCTATTTAAGTCCCGCGTCTGTGCCCACCTGAGGGAATTGCGTTAGGCAAGGGACAGGGTGGGTTTACTTTCCATTTATTTTAATGTTTTTTTTCTTTTTGCAATTTTTATTTATTTATTTATTTATCTTGCCCCCTCTTTTTGAAAAGGGCCCTGCCCGTGAGTGGTGGTATCATGTAAAAAAAAAAAAAAAAGTCTCAAGTGCAAGTCAACAAAAAATTTCTTCCACATTATTATTATTATTATTTTTATTATTATTATTATTATTATTATTATTGTTATTGTTATTGTTATTATTATTATTGTTATTATTATTATTATTATTATTATTATTATTATTATTATTATTATTATTATTATTATTATTATTATTATTATTATTATTATTATTATTATTATTATTATTATTATTATTATTATTATTATTATTATTTTTATTATTATTATTATTATTATTATTATTATTATTATTATTAT
>JABUQX010147217.1:10000-13905 GCA_015478945.1 Trachelipus rathkii
AGTAACATATATATATATATATATATATATATATATATATATATATATATATATATATATATATATATATATATATATATATATATATAAATAGTTATATATATATATATATATATATATATATATATATATATAAAAGACCGCGACGGATCCTCACTGTGATATCTCGTCAATGTAGGGTACATCCCCTGGGTCAGGCTCACAACCATGTGACCACCCCTCTCACACAAAACCCCGCCATTAGTTCCTATTATGCGAAATCTTTTCCCTTCTGTCAAACTCACATTCCTTTACTTCAGACATTTCTTTACCACTCAATCCACTTATTCTTTGGTCTCTCAGCAGGTCACTCACCACTTAACCAGCCGACTATCTTTCATTATTCCCATATGACTAACCATCTCAAAACACTCCTGTTTATTCTCTCTTTTAAGTCATTCTTCACACTGACTATTCTCTAATACATTCGTTCCTCATTTTATCAATTCTTCTCACATCTAACACGCCCCTCAGAGGCTAAGATTATTCATATGAACAGATTGCACCTTAGATGTATACCACTTATTTGATCCAAAGTTTCACCACTATATATACATTAACTTCCTTATAACACTTAATAAACTAATTACCCTATAGTTCCTACAGTTCCTCTTATCCCCCTTGCTCTTATATAAGGGTACTGTTACTGCTCTTCTCAAATCCTTAGGAACTATACCCTCCATAAACGTTTTGTTACACAACTTTCAAATCAATTCAACCACATCTCGCCTTCATTCTTGATCATTTCTCCAGTTATTCCATCTATACCTACAAATTTACCATTCTTCAAGTTTCTCACTATACCTATTACCTCCTCTCTACTAATTACCTCATCTCCAAAATACCCGTTTCCTTTTACACCATCACACCTATACACATTCCCTATCACCTCTTCATTACTGCTAATGTTTTGCAGATTTTCGAAGTGTTCTCTCCACACTCTCTTCACATCCATTTCATTAGTCACGAAAGTACCATCAGTATTCATTATTCTCTGAAGATTTCCTTTACTCTTTCTTAACCTTTCGTAATTCCTTCCAGAAGAGCTTCTTATTCCCTTGTAAGTCCTCATTCATCCTCCTTCCAAACTGCTCATTTACTTCTTTTTCCCTCCTACGTATGCAAGTTTTAATCTTCATTTTCCCCTCTTTATATATTTACATACACCTTTCTATCAATATCTCATCCATGACACTTAGCACATTCAACCACGCCTCTTTTTACTTTTAACAACTTGCATCACCTCTTCATTCCACCACTCACTATTGAAATTCTTACTTCCTACTTTAGCACATCCACATACTTCTCTTGCACTACTAACAAAGGCTTCCATCATTTGTATCCAGATTTGTTCAATTTCATCTTGTTCACACTCAACTGATTTATTTGCAAGTACTCTAAAAACTTTTCCTTATAACCTTGTTCACTTAACTTCTCACTTTCCCTATTATCTTTTTCCTCTCCATCCATTCCCCCACTAACTTAATCTTACATAAAACAACATGATGATCTGATATTCCCACCTCCAACCCCCTTACTGATTTAACGTTCATCACATATTTGAATATCTTCATAAACACAAAAGCAATCATACTTTTCACTAAGATACAATTTCTACCTATCCAAACTCTCGTATACTTATGAATACTCTTGTGTCCAAAGAATGTATTACCTACACACATACCTCTATCCTCACAGAAATCGATCACCTTCCTACCTTTCTCATTTTCTACCGCAACCCCAAAGGCACCTGTTATACCTCCATTTTCGATCACCAATCCAACCATTTAAGTCCCTCATAACACAATCAATCAAAGCTCCAACTCCTCCCACCAACATCATTCAGATTATCCCTGAATGTCACACTCTCCTCAACATAACCCTCATATATATATATAATAATATATATATCTATAATAATAATAATATCAATAATAATAAGTATAATAATAATAATAATATAATAATAATAATAATAATATATATAATAATAATATATAATATAATATATAATAATAATATAATAATAATAATAATAATAATAATAATAATAATAATAACACTAATAATAATAATAATATGTAATAATAATAATAATAATAATAATAATAATAACAATAATATATGTAATAATAATAATAATAATAATAATAATAATAATAATAATAATAATAATATATATATAATATATATATGTAATAATAATAATAATAATAATATGTAATAATAATAATATATATATATATATATATAATCGAATTCTATAAAATGAAAGATTAAAATCCAAGAAGGTAAGCTTTTTATAGAAAGGTTGAAGGCTTTAATTATACGGTTGTAATGCCTTTTTCAGGAGGTTGCGACCCTGCAAAACCTCCCATAAATTTTAAAAAATAAATTACGAAAAATTAGAACACTCAGGGTTTGTAATTACCTGATTTGTTCCTCTACAAATACCTCAAAGATAACTGTGATTTTCCAAAATTATAAAATATGGAAGAAAAATTACATCTGAATTTAGAGCAATTCCTGAAGTTTTTTTTTTTTATTGAAATCCCTCTAAAATCATGGTTTTGGCGTATTTTGTTTTGTATCTAACTCTCTATGCAAAGATAAATTCCTCTTTTTTAAAAATCGAAATTTTATTTAATTTTAAAAAGAATATCCTATCTGGTTTATTTAATTTTTAAAAGAATATTATATCTGGTTTATTTAATTTTAAAAAGAATATTATATCTGGTTTATTTAATTTTAAAAAGAATATCCTATCTGGTTTATTTAATTTTAAAAAGAATATTATATCAGGTTTATTTAATTTTAAAAAGAATATCATCTGGTTTATTTTAATTTTAAAAAGAATATCCTATCAGGTTTAATTTTAAAAAGAATATCCTATCTGGTTTATTTATTAACTTTAAAAAGAATATTCTATCTGGTTCATTTAATTTTAAAAAGAATATCCTATCTGGTTTATTTAAATTTAATAAGAATATCCTATCTGACATTACCCAAATCTTATAAAAAACTGTTACGTAACCCTAAGTCAAAGTTCTTACGAATTTTAAAGATAAAATATATGCTCGGTCTCTCTCTCTCTCTCTCTCTCTCTCTCTCTCTCTCTCTCTCTCTCTCTCTCTCTCTCTCTCTCTCTCTCTCTCTCTCCCTCAATATTGGAAATTCCTTTCCAAAATATTTATCTGAAATATTTTTAATAAAATTTAACAATTTGAAGGTGTATTTGTATATGAATGAGACGCCATGTTGTTTTCTTCTTTCATTTAAATTCTTGAAACATCATCGATCTAAATTTTCAAAGCTTAAAATAGAGATATAAAATTTGAATCCTTATCTAACCTGACTTATGACTAACTTCACGTGAGGTCTCAATCCTTATCTAACCTGAGTTATGCCTAACTTAGCGTGAGATCTCCCTAAAAAAAACTAAAGATTTTCATAGCTTTTCAAGCTTAATATAGAGATATAAAATTTTAATCCTTATCTAACCTGACAACACTAACTTAGCGTGAGGTCTCAATCCTTATCTAACCTGAGTTATACCCTAACCAACATTGAGATCTCCCTAAAATAAGCTCTGTCTTATAGCTTTTCAAACTTAATATAGAGATATAAAATTTTAATCCTTATCTAACCTGACAAGACTAACTTAGCATGAGTTCTCAATCCTTATCTAACCTGAGTTATGCCTAACTTAGCGTGAGGTCTCCCTAAAAAAGCTAAATGCATTTTGCTTAAGATGGATTCACATGGACGGTATATTTGAGAATCTTTTGAAGAACGTTCAAACTTGATTAAAATTTAAATGCAATATTTTGAAAGGAAGAGAATCGTGAGCCGAGCATAAGTGATCC
>JABUQX010147218.1:5000-12500 GCA_015478945.1 Trachelipus rathkii
GGACGATGACATAAATCTAAAACTATCGAGGAATCTCAACTCCATGCTTGTTGAGATTATTCCTTCATCAACTTTTATAAACTGACTAAAACTTATATAAGTTTCATCCGTTTGAGGAATTGCTTTTAATTCACCGTCGGTTTGTCCAAATTCTTTAATGAATAAATGAGCATCGTATTTAGATAAATTATGCATAATTATCGGGATAAATTTAGGATTTCGAATTTGTAAATTACAACTTCTATGAGCAGGTCCTCTATATTCTCCTGTTAAATGATTATGAAATCTGATGGTGTATTTTCTTTTCTACATACATAACAACGATTAGCATTTTCATTAAATATTCTACAAACGTTTTAGATGCTTCTTTACCTTCATATATTTCAAGTTTTGAATATTCATCGATACCACATTTCGTATAACAACACCAGCTGTTTGGTTGATGTTTCTCTAAGTTAATGGTATAGGATTCATTAGGGTTTGGTTGACTCGTATGTATTTTTTGTAAGGTGCTTTCAAAATCTGCATAAATAACAAATGGGTGTCTGAATTGTTTATAATACAAATTAAATTTAACTTGACCTTCAGCTAATTCCATTCTTACGGGTTTATGAATACTACATTCTGGTAAATGATTATCTAATAATTCTTTTTTATAAAAACTATGTAAACAGAATCGACATGATACGTTTTATTTTCATGCTTCTTATTTATAAATGGACTCAAATCTTTCATCAGTAAATAATATGTATTTTTATCATTTGATATTAAAAGTAAATCAACATGTTTAGTTTTCTTAACTTTAGTTATTCTTAAAGGATATAATTTTTCTTTTTCATCTAGTCCAAATACGTTAACGGACACATCATTCTGATTTTCAAATTTATTAATCGGATTTAGTTTAACTAGGAATTCTATTTCTTTCCAATTATATTTTTTCTGATTCTAGCTTTACTCTATTAGATATTCTATTATTATTATGACCTTCATCTAAACAATCAGATCTGGCTATACACCATTTAAAACATTCATTGTCCTTTTTGTTTTGAATATTTATTAATCCGAATTTTGGGTTCTTATATTGTGATGGAGTTTCAATATACGAAGAAGCTCTCAGTGGTTTATATTTAGCTACTTTTATTTCAAAATCTAGAAGTTTATTGATGATCCATCCTGATCCTTCTTTTGTAAATTTACATGTTTTTTCTTCAATTACATATATTAAGCATTTCATCTGCAATCTCTTTTATTTGAGTCATATCAGTTATGCTTGTCATAGTTCCACTGTTGAACCAGTTTGATATTATTGATGTTCTTCCGTCAGGTAAATCTTTATAAAATTCAACATGAAGTGATAAACTTAGTTTTAAATTTTTCCAATTTTGTTCAAGAATTTTAATCTCTATCGTTTTCATCATATTATTAATAAATTCTTTTGGATAATCATCTTTATATTTGTATAACAATAGGCTTTAAAATTATTTTCAATTAATTTACGACAATTTTTATAATCACAACGAATTAAATTTCTTTGATGAATTTTACTTCTCTCATGAATTTTAAGATTTATAACACTTTTATTACATAAAGAACATAATTTTCGTGTTATAAGTTTCTTTTTATTTTTCAAGTCATCAAAAAAATTCCTATTAAGAATTGATTGATTTGTATTTCTCTTATGTTTATTACTTTTTTCATGTATCTTTAAATTTTTAATAGTTGTATTAAAGATCCTGCAATTTGTCATTTTATTATAGATTTTTTTATTATAAGTCAATTTTGGATTTTGCGCATTCTCAGATCTTGCCATTTTATTATAGATTTTTTTATTAAAAATCAATTTTGGATTTTGCTCATTCTCAGTTCTTGCCATTTTATTATAGATTTTTTTTATTATAAATCAATTTTGGATTTTGCTCATTCTCAGATCTTTCCATTTTATTATAGATATTTTTATTATAAATTTTATTATAATTATTAGATATTTTTATTATAAATGAATTTTCATCTTTCTCAAATTTGAGCTTTGATTTTAAAAAAGGAGCTAATTTTTCTTCAAAATCTTTTATTCTTTTTGAAAATCGTTCTTTATCTAAAATTATAGAAGTTAGCTCATCGTTTGTTCTATCATACTCATCCATCTCACAAATATAATTATTTTTAAAGATGACATTTTTATTTTTATTCATTTTTATTTTTTATTTATTATAGGAGAAATAAAAAAATTATTCTTTCTCAAAACTCATCAAGTTCTACAGTTTTTAAAATGTTCTATTTTTTAATTTTCTTGAAAAAAAGATCCTATCTAAGATTTGATCTCGCTACCTCCGAAAGCGGAGTTTAGCGCTCAAACCACTCACAATCAAGATGATTTCTTGGGAAGTTAACATATTTGTATAGGGTATTATATATTCTCATTTATTAAAAGTAAACCTGTCGTTTTCTCTCATGACCAAGAATATGAAAAAAATAAAAGAAATAATTGAAAAAGATGAAGAATTAAAACAAATTTGTAAAAGAAAACTTGACTTGAATTCATCTCTCAGCAATATTGAAAGAAGCTTGGGCAATGTCTCAGTTGAAAATAAAGATAAAAAATAAAAATATATAAAGCAAGTTCTCTTAAGAAAGTTATTGTAAAACTCAATATTGTCTCTATTATATATAAAAAATATAAAATAGAGACGGTAAACTTCTCATTTTCTAATTTATTAGAAAATAATGATCACCTCTACGAATATCAAACATTTATATTTATAAGTATAAATATAACTTCTGAGAAACATATCTCAATTGCTTCGTGGCGCAGTGGTAGAGTGCGCGACTTTTTTTTCCCTCAGATAGTCACCTTTGCTATGAGTTTAATCTTTGACTGAAAGAGAATTTTTAAAAAGGTTACTCCTAAAAATTATATTTTCTTTTTATTGTTGAAAGAAAACAGAAGCACTCGAAAATATAATTTGGGTAACTATAGACTTCTAAAAAAGGAATGAGGGTGGGGGTGGTAAGGTTGTTAATGCTTTTTATATATCACTTATATATATATATATAGTTAAGAAGAGTTATATATATTATATATATATGAGTTATATATATATATATATATATATATATATATTATATATATATATATATATATATATATACATATATATATATATATATATATAGAGTCTTTGTGAAATATATAAATATATATTGGTCGTTATATATATATATTATAAATATATATATTATATAGTTATATATATATATATATATATATATATATATATATATATATATATATATATATATATATATATATATATATATTGATAGTTGATAGCTCGTGCTGTGAGGTTGTTTCGTGTGTTTGGTCTTCCCTGTGTTATTTTAATCGTGTGTTTAAATTTTATTTTAGTTGTCCACCTGTTTTAATTAACTTATTATTCCCTAGTGTTGTTTTAGTGTTCATTGTTTTCCTAATATTTTTTACGTAACTATCATATTTATATAATTAATAAATGAAGATTTGCTGCGAAAATTTTACCTTCTTGAAACTTTAAGCTAAGTTTGGTTTTATTTTTATTTTTTTTTTTTTGCTTTTTCTTTTAAAGAGTTAATATCTATATGAATAGGATTTTTGGTTTATTTACCCTTTTTGTTAATATAAGGTTTTAAATTTAAATTTTACGGTTTTAATGCAGGTTTTCATTACGTTGGGGTACTTTTAAATTTAGCTTTTGTTTTAGTCATTTGTTTAAGTTATTTTGTTTGTCTGCGTGTGTGTAGGTGTGTGTGTGTAGATTTAATGTGTTTTAGTTTAGTGTGTAGATTTTGTGTGCTTTAACTCTCTAGATCTTTAAAAATTTCTGTAAATACGGTTTTAGTGTTTTATAATTTCCTTTTTTAAATTTAGTTTTAGGGTACAAACAATTTTTTCCTGTTTTCCCTTTTTTTTTTTTTTTTGACTGTTTGTTTTTGTCTGTTGTTTATCTGTTGTTTTTGTTTTGCTGTGGCTGTCTGTGCGTGTAGGGATGGCAAATTTAATGGCAAGGGACTTTCTATCGACTTTAGCAACATCCGCGGCTTAAACTCAAACTTTGCCTCTGTGGAATATATCTCTCTAACTCTAACCCTAATCTTTTGGTTTTGTCTGAGACTGATGCATAAGAATTATCCTCTAACCTATTTAACGTATCCAACCAAGAACTTATTTAATAATTTCCGTCTGAAGGGTGGAGTGTGCCTATGTAAACATAAACACTCCCATAACACGTCTCGAGAATCTGAATCTCCCAACTTCGATGTTCTATGGCTTAAAATCTTTTCTTCTCCTTCTACTACAATAATCTTGTAAGCTTGCTACTGTTCACCCCAACAGAACAGATTTTCACGCCTTTTTTAAATATCTTACTACTTCTCACGCTGTTATATCTTTTCATCCAAATACTGAGGTCCCCTATTTAGGGTAATGTACACAACACTGAATGGCTGGGGTCCTCTCATACTGATTTAGGTGGGGAGGAGGCCAATCATTCAGCATTCTCAACGATCTGGAGCAATTCTAATTAAAGAACTCACACACATTCGGATCGACCCAACCAATTCTTGAAACGACACTTGGACCTATGGTCTCACTACCTGGGTCCTTTCTCTCTTTAAATACAACCACCTTGCTCCTATCGGTAATCTGACCACAACCTTATATCTCTTAATTTAATACTTTCTCCAACAGCTCCATCCTGCCCCACGCGTTTTTTCTGCACTTTGATCGGGCTGATTAGCCTTGCGTTGCTTCTACGCTAACTATGATTGGAATGACTGCTTTGTCTCTGCACGCTTCGACTTCTGATAAGTGAGCTGTAATTATTGATGGGATGAGCAGGTTCATTCCTTCTTCGACTAAATCTTTCCTCATAATCCATGGTTCGATCGTGCTTGTTCTTTTGGCCATTCAGCTTGTAGACAGCGCGTATCGGAGGGAAAATTCTTGTTCTCCTCATCACTTTGCTAATTTTCATTCTGCTAGAAATCGCTGCAGGGATACTCTTCGACGAGCAAGCTTTCATCAAACGAAAGTGTGCCAACCTCCTTGGTTCTCCTACTAACAAATCTTTCTGACCTCTTGCCAAAAACATCTCTAACAACTTCTAAAAATCTCTTCCTCCTTATTCGCTCTGATGGTTCTGGGCTGCTAATTCTCCAACTGAAAAAGGCCAATCTCTTCGGCCTCCCATTTTCCCCTAACTCAACCCTGACGATTCTGGTATTCCTCATCCTCCTCCTCCTCTCAGGTGTCCTATGCCTTTGCCTGATATTACATTTTGCATGGGCTCTTGAAATCTGTGAACGTCAGGGAAGGCGGGGGTGGCCGGATGGCATTCCTCCCCGAGTTTTGAGGGAGTGTGCTCCCGTGCTGGCCCCTCCTCTCGTTCAAAACTATATTCTCTATGTATCAATACTAACACTTTTCCTCAGTGTTGAAAGCACGCACATGTCCAACCATTCCTGAAAAAAGAAGCCGTCTGATCCTTCTAACTATCGCTTTATAGCTCTACTTGTATTCATCTAAGATCTTGGAAACTCTTCTCAACTCTCACTTCTTAGATCATCTGAATCTCATTCACTTTCTTTTCCCATTTCCAAAAATGGTTCGACTGAGAGTCCACTGGCGATATATACTTCTTCCTATCTTACTGACTTATGGTTTTCCGCCCTTAGGAACTACGGGGAGACTTGCGTGTTGGCGCTTGACATATCCAAAGCATTTGACCGGGTATGGCACGCGTCACTCTCGCTCACCAAGCTCCCTCCTTGCTTCATTCTTCTCTTTGTTTACTGAGGTCTGGTTTTCTTTAAATCGCTCACACGCTGTTGTTGATAAGGACTTTTCTTCCTCTTTTCTGTCAATATTGGTGTTCCCTTGTGGTTCTCTTATCTCTTACTTCACCCTACTTCTTTTCATTAATGATCTTCTCACCTGCACATCTAACTCTATTCACTCATGTTGATGACTCGACCTCCTTCATTCTTCTCAACTCCATTTCAATTTGCTCTTCTTTAATTTAGAATTGCCTCCGTTTTAATCTTTCCGATTCTATTCTCGCTGATCTGATAGAATTTCCGGGTGGGGTCGTCAGAACCTTGTAATTTAATTCTTAAAAACTCAACTTTCTACAAATCTTCCTCTCTAAGACACCTCTAACTTTCCTATCTCTTTCGACGGTTCTCTCGTCTCTCCTGTCGACAATATAAACATCCTTGGCCTTAACATAAACAAAAAAATGTCTTGGAAACCTCACATCACAACGGTTGCTAAGGCGGCCTCAAAGAAGCTGGGAGTTCTGTTGAGACTGCGAGACTTTTTTTCCTCTTCACAGTTACTCCAGTTATAAAAGGGTCCTCATCCGCCCTTGTATGGAGTATTGCTCTCATTTTTGGGGGCTCTGGTTTCACCCGGCTTTGGATGGGGTCGAGTCAAAGGCAAAAGACTTATCAACTGTCCTGTTCTTTCTAGTTTCACTTGACCCCCTATCTTTGCGGCGTGATGTTGGTGCTTTATCCTTTCATAGGTACCGTAGCGGCAAGTGTTCGAGGGAACTTTCCACTCGCGTGCCACACCCTTTACGACGCCCTCGTAGCACAAGGGGTGCTGTGTCGGCACATGAGTTTTGTGTTGATATCAGCAACTCCAGACTAGTTCGATGCGGTGCCTCCTTCTTTCCTGCCACCTCTGTTCTGTGGAATTCTCTCTCTTCCATCTTCTGTTTTTCCTACTCAATTTAATTTTCCTCACTTTAAAGCCCGCGTCTGTGCTCATCTGCGTAATTTGTGTTAGTTGAGTTTTTGTTTTATTACCCCTCTCCTTGAATAAAACTCTCCCCTTGAGCGGTGGTGAAAACTGTAAAAATAAATAGAAAATATATATAAATAAATATATATATATATATATTTATATATATATTTATATTTAATATATATATATATATAATATATATATATATATATATATATATATATATATATATCTATAATACAATGGAAAATTTGCATTTTTGATTTTGTCTCATTTATGAGGCAAATTCTGAGACCACGTGATCAACTATTAAAGTGATTTTTAATATTTCCAAATAAAAATTTATAGATTTATATATATAACTTAACAAATATATATATAAAGAGTGATTTCCATTTATAATATTTAAAGGGGGTATATTACAATAGTATTTTTATGATAAGAATCGCTTCGATATATTATTATTATTATTATATATATATATATTATTATTACAAATATATATATACATATATATTATATATATATATATTATATCTTAGTGCAAGTATATTATATTATTATGTAATAATATTCCTGTTTCATTTATAAATATATATATATATATATATATATATATATATATATATATATATATATATATATATATATATATATATATATATATATATATATATATATATATATAAATATTTATATATATATATATATATATATAC
>JABUQX010147218.1:22500-23695 GCA_015478945.1 Trachelipus rathkii
AATAATATATATATATATATGTATATAATATATATATGTATATATATATATATATATATATAAATATATATATATATATATATATATATATATATATATATATATATCATATATATATATATATATATATATATATATATATACTATATATATATATATATATATATATATATATATATATATATATATACATATATATATATATATATATATATTATGTCTAAGAAAGTAAAGTGTACTGATGTCGTATTTAATTATGTATTGGACTTACCTGAAATTAAAAGTTATCACCTTCAGTATAACTCTTGGGGGTTTTGTGATTCAACCTTCTTCACTGTTATATGGTACCAGTCATTTCCCAGAGGTGTGTTTAGTTTCAGGTGTTACACTATTTTATGTTTTCCATCGTTCCAAAATGATGACCCTTCAACTTCATTTTCAACTTACGGAAGAGTTAGAAATCGCACGGAGCTAGATCTGGGCTGTATGCATGGAGGATATTAGTACTGGAATGTTTCTTCGCTAAATCTATAATTGAGAGCGCAGTGTGAGAAGGCGCGATATCATGGTGCAGCACCCAATCTTCTGCAATGTCTGTTCTGATTCGCTGAATCGTTTTCAGTCGTTCCAAGAGATCTTTGTAAAGAGAGTGATTGTCTGTCATTTTTCAGGTCCAAATTACACAATGCTCAATATCTTGACCTCGAAAAAGCAATAATCAGTGTTTTCATCTTGGACGTGATCATACGTGCTTTCTTCGGACGAGGAGAATTTTTTGTGTGCCATTCGTAACTTTGCCATTTGGTTTCTGGATCGTACTAAAAAATCCACGCGGTTATGTCTGTTATAACTTTATCCAAAATATTGTGCTCCATTTCAAGTCCTTCAAATAAATCTTGACAGATTTTGACCCTGTTGGCTTTCTGCTCAACAGACAAGTCTTTCGGCACTAGTTTGAGCAAATTTTCGCATGTGCAAATGGATCGTTAAAATTCTATGAACTGCATTTTTATTCAAAACCAGCTTTTTCAGCAATCACTCTGTTGTACTGACGATCTCTCTCATCACAGCTCAAACAACACATTTTCATTGTTTATTGACGAGGTGGTCTTTACAAGAGGGTCGTCTTCAACATTTCTCGGCCTCTTTGAAAGCTTTGTGCCACTTAAAAACCATAGTCCTCGATAGAGTGGCA
>JABUQX010147220.1:0-23398 GCA_015478945.1 Trachelipus rathkii
TAACTTCAATATATATATATATATATATATATATATATATATATATATATATATATATATATATATATATATATAATCATTAATATTTTCTTATTAATATTATTATTATTATTATTATTATTATTATTATTATTATTATTATTATTATTATTATTATTATTATTATTATTATTATTGAGTTTAATATTATTCAAAATTCTTAATATTTGTTCAATTAATCGGCAAAATAATCGGCGAAACTTTGCCGTGACGATGAAGCGATGACGATGTAAAAAAATATGCCGATTTTGCCGATGGCATAATGACGATTAATCATCCATCACTAATATATATATATATATATATATATATATATATATATATATATATATATATATATATATTTTTTCGTATTATATCTCTCTCTTTTTCTCTATATATATATATATATATATATATATATATATATATATATATATATATATATATATATATATATATATATATATATATATATATATATATTCTTGTTTAAATTTCGATGTTGGGTACCAATGTTATATTTTATTCATCATTTATGCTGACTGTACAATACAATTTATCTGAAATTTGGTGGTGACACATTTCATAAATTATGGTAAAAATATGGTAATATTAAAATATTATAATAATATTATAAAAATATTAAAATATATGGTAAAAAATATGAAATTTATAATGGAATTAAGCTACCAAGACACATGTTAATGCAATTTTTACCACCATTTATTCTCACGTTAAAGTATTGTAATTACTAAATAGTAATTACCACTGTATATTTTAACGTGTTTAAGCATTATTATTTACCAGTATATATCGCATTTCTCAGAAATTTATAATAAAAAAAAAAAAAAAAAAGGAAATTTTTTCTCAATGTTACCCGCCTTCAGTGATAAAATATAAAAATCAGAGCAAATCTTAGGGCACAAAACTTGATAAAATTCAATGTTGGAAATAAATATTCGTCTGCTATTAAGAAAAAATGGTGCTACTAAGAATAAATGGTCAATATCGATTATAACTTTATAGGACAATCGAGAATTAACGATATTGAGAATCGGTCGATTAATAGCAACACTCAATATCATTTATAATATTGATAAATTTTACATCAGAAATAAAAGAAACCTGTTTAAAACATGATCCTTTGAAGAAAAAAAAAAAACGATTTTTCGGTGTTGCTATCAAACGTACAAAGTGGCCAACGTGTAAAAATTTGTGGACTATAAATTTTGGCATTCCACTGAAACTCCACAATTTTTTTGGTAGTCCTAACTGCGGAATGATATAGGCATTCCGCTAACTGCAATTCCACAACATTTTTCAAATTATCACAATTGCAATTCCTCAATTTATTTTGGTATTCCGCAATTGCGGACTTAAATTGCTGAACGCCCACCTCTCACTTATATATATATATATATATATATATATATATATATATATATATATATATATATATATATATATATATATATATATATATATATATAATAATATACACATATGTGTATATATTTACATATTTATCTACGTATATCTATATATATTTATATATATCTATATATATATATATATATATATATTTTATATATATATATATATATATATATATATATATATATATATATATATATATATATATATATATATATATATATATATAAATATATATATATCTTTATATATATGCATAATAATAATAACCAATATGTATGTATAGCAACAATAACAACAGCCAGCTGTATAACAACAACAACCAGCAATAACCAAATATGGCTAACAACAACAATAACCATATATATATGTAATAATAATATATATATATATGTATATATATATATATATATATAATATAATAACTATATATATATATATATATATATATAATATATATAATAACATATATATATATATATATATATATGTATATATATATATGCTATATATATGTAGATCGACCTCCAGATTGGATGTCCCGTGGCGTAATAAAGGCTATGATGGCTGCATTAAGGAAGCTGAATACGTTTTTTGGATCGGCGCGCATTGTGATGAATGAAGAATAAAATAAAGTGAGATAAAAAAAAAAGTAATAATAATAATAAATAGGTTTCATGTACGATAATTCTCTTCCCCCAAATTTTCGCGTTCCAAAGTCATGAGTCCCCCAATATTTCCTTTTCAATGTACTTGCGAACATACGCGCACACACACACACACTCTATGATAGATAGATGTTCTAGAGAAATTAAATTTTTTTTGATGACCTGACCTGACCTAACCTAAACTATATGCAATTTTAATTTTTTTAATTTTAATTTAACTTTAATTTTTATTTTCAATTTTTATTTTGCCATTATTTTTAGTTTCCCCTAAAGTATTGAAAAGATATAAGGAAAACGTTTATTTTTATGGGTATCATGTTTAAATTAAGTTTGGAAATGTACTGATTATAATATTTTGGGTGTTATTAAAATTAATAATTATTAATTTTTTTTTAGTTCTTGCATTACAATGTATGCTGAATTCAAAAATATATTAAGTTTTTATGTAGATATAGTGTTTTTTTCTTAGATACAGGGGGCACCTAATCTGGAGACTGGCCCTTATATATATATATATATATATATATATATATATATATACCTAACTTATATATATACATAGAAAGCTAGTTCCATAAATATATATATATATATATATATATACACTATATATATATATACCGTAAAACGAGGGAAAACTGGTCAAAAATCGCCGTTTTTTTTTTTTAATGAATCATGAAAAATCAAAATTTTAAGTTATATCTATACTTAATAGTTTTTTCTCACATTTAGAGTTTCCTTAATGTTTTAGAATAATGAAAATAATAAAAATCTCGAAATGAATATTTTAAAATTTTTTTTGAAAAATTCCATTTTCAAAAAATTGAATTCGGGGAAAAACCGGTCAGTGGCGTCGGGAAAAGCCGGTCATTAAATATTATTTCTTTTGTGCTTGTCCAAACTAATTATAATTATAATTTAAATGTTAAATAGAGTCTAATAATATTATAGAATTAATTTGGATTGAAAAACACAAGTCTAAGTTATATTTTATTAACATTTTGCAAACGTTGATTTTTTAAAATTTTTTTTTCATTTTTTTATGCTAAATAAGCATTGAAAAAAATGAATTATGACAATAATTTTTAATAATTTCTAATAATAATAATAATATTTCAACTTTTTAACAAAATTGGCACTTTATATTACAAGTAGGCCTATGTACGCACATTTCACGTGAACTTTTTGACGAAATATTTTTCACAATATTATAATTTAAATTATGACAATCAATTTTAATTACTATTAATAGTAATAACAATAATAATAATTGCACTTTTTAACAAAATAGGCTTTTTTTTTTTTTATATCGAGTGAGTACAACTTTTTAACAAAATTGGCATTTTATATTACGAGTATAAAATAGTATGAATAGAAAACATTAAACAAATGTCTTATAGTCTACCATGCATAAAAATTAGAACAAAATATTATTGAAAACTAAAAAAAAATAGACATTTTTTTACAAGTTTATACTGACCGGCTTTTCCCGACGCCTGACCGGTTTTCCCCCGAATTGAAAAACTTAACTTTAAAAATAAGCCATATTTTAAATTTTTATAAAATGTTAAAAATAGACTTCCCAATATGCATCTAACTCAAAATTCTGATATCTTAAGGTCAAAGTTTTGAAAAACTGCGAATTTTTGCAAAAAAAAAAAAATTTTTTTCCAACTTTGGGAAATTTTTGACTAGTAGGTGTAAGTTATTTACTTAAATTTTATATATGGTTAAAATATAATCTATTTGCTACTTAAAAAATCTTTCTCTAATTGAAAAATGTTTTAATTTAAAAAAATATTAACAATATTATAAACTGACCGGTTTTCCCCTCCGTGACCGCTTTCCCATTTTACGGTATATATATATATATATATATATATATATATATATATATATATATATATATATATATAATCAGTTATGCGTCGAGGCGGGGTGACGTTGGCCACTTTAGGTATAACTTCGGTCTCCCCACTTTCCCCCTAATACACTTTTTGGAATTTTTCTGAAAATCAAGGCCTTATAGTAGGTAATAAGCAGACAAAAAAATAATAATGTAATTCTAATAATCATAGTTTTATTAAAAGTTTAAATAAAGCTCATTTAGACTCAGTTTGAAGGGGTGAATCGGACCACCGTTTGGGGTGTGAATTGGCCCATCTTTTTAAATTCCTCTTTTATGTATAAATTCAATTTTATATTTTTATAATTTTTACTTAATATAGAAATTGTTTATTTATTAAAATTAACTGATAAGTAATTAAAATTTCAATAATGATAAACTAAAATAAGAATAAAAATGTGGTGGCCCAATTCTACCCCATTCGTGGGACAAATTTTGACACTTTTTTGAATTCATATTTCCATATAAATTTCATTTTTATTTTTTAATTTTTACCTAATATAAGTAACTGTTTATTATATTTAAATTAGCTGTATGTAATAAAAATGTCAATAATAAAAGGCTACAATAAATAAGAATAACAATGGTGGTCCAATTCACCCCATCATCAATTTTTATGAGGGGGTGATGAATCGGGCCAAGATTAGGCCCAGCGATTTAATCACTATGCACTGTTTGGAACAAATTTAGTTTGCCAGTTTAAAGCTAACATACCCAACTGTATACACTGAAAAAATATATAGGTAATTAAAATCTGTCCATAACTTTTCATTTAAAACAAAGTTAAAAAAAACTCGCATTTTTCAAATGTGAAATTCTATTTAAGGACATTTTATACACTAATTTATTATATTTTTTAAAAATATAAAAACTCTCTAGAATTAAAGATAATCTAAATAAAACTTGTAGTACTCCACGATAAGGAAAAAAAAAAAATTTTTTTGTTGAGTCACCCGCCCGCCGCTATATAAACAAGACCTGCCGGATATCGGTATCCGTGCTCAAAATGCAATATTGGCGATTATTCTATTAATTTTAACAACCGACTTCCATAACGCCGACTATAGCTAAATACAACCTCTTTTCTTATAGCTTCGAGGCACACTCCTTTTACAGTTTGAAAGTTTGAACAAGATCAGCGTTTAGGCCTAATCCTATAACAAAACTCCGTTAAAAACCTCTCACATAACCATAAACAGAGACGAGTTCGCGTGTACAGGAAGTTTGTGAGTAAGATGCTCACATGATCGCTGTCAAGTGCACACAGTCACTTTACAAATGGTGATCTCGGAGTGGAGAATCGCTTGAGAGAATCATGCGATTCCCTCTTGACCCCTTAATCATAGTGACTCAGGAAAATCAAAAATAGTGTTATTATTATTATATATATATTTTTTTGAGTAATGAACCCATACTTTATAAACAATCGCATCTCCTTAATATATACCATTACAATACCCGCATTTTCATAACTTTGATTATACAATATTATACCACCTTCAATTTATTTAGTTAACCCTTCCACCATAATTTTGATAGCCAGGAAATTGTAAACACTCGTTCATAACCGTAATTTTTAATTTATTATTTTTTTTGAATAAGCTTCGTCAATAGAGTCTGTTAGTTTTAGGAAAAAATAAGGGTTTTTTTTTTTTTTTTTTTGACAGGAAGGAATAAGATCACAACATTCTCTCCCACAGCAATTACTTACATAAGGAAATGATTAAGACCACTACTATTAAGGAAACCCACTCATGCTTCCACGAGCAAGAAAGCATTATAAAATAAAAAACACATTTTTTTTTGGTTACTCGATTCTACCCTTCTCCTGGTTACCATCGCCCCCGCCATTTAGACTATGATAAACCCTTATATTTCTCAAATTCTCTACAGCTTCTTTCCCCTGTTTTGAAATATACACATTATTTTTAGTTATTCGTAAGACCCTATATGGACCCGAATATCTTTCTTCTAATTTACCTACATTATACTGTTGATTTCTAACTAGTACAAATTTTGCCTTATTGAGATCTTTTGGAACAAATATATGCTTATTTTTGTATACAACTTGAGGTGCCAAAGGCCTTCGCATTAAAGCCACTAATTTCTTCAGGTAGGCACTCTGACTGACCGCGGCATTGAGCGGTTCCTTTTGCAAGAGACCACCTGGGACAGATAAATTCTGGCCGAACATCAAAATGCTGGGCGTTACTCCCTCTTCGTTCATAGGACTGATCCTCAAACAATATAGTGCAAATGGAAGGATCTCAGGCCACTCTAAGCCCTCGCCTTTACTATCGTTTATCATGCATCTTAGGGTTATTATTAGGGCCTGGTTCAATTTTTCACAAATTCCGTTACTATTTGGGGCACTTGGTGCCGTAACAATATTATCAATACTGAGCAGGTTGCAGACATCGCAGAACAATTTGGCAGTGAATTGAGTTCCGCGATCCGATACAAGTCTTTTTATAACCCCACAGAATGGAAATATTTCGCTTACCAAAACATGCAGTACGACAACAGCCTGTTTCCGGGGATAGCGATGGATATTTGCTGAACCTATCGATGAACACCAGTAGATAATTGTACCCCTTACTATATGGCATTTTTATAAGATCCACATGAAGTGTGTCAAACTTCTCCGACACCTCCTTGTACCTCCCCCATTCGGGGGAAATCCTCCTAGTATTCTTGTTTTTCTGGCAAATATTGCAACTTTTAATGTAATTTTTCACGCGGCTATGCATGAATTTGAATACGAAATCTGCTCTCAAAACGGTCAATGTTCTTTTGACTCCCAGGTGGTTCGTATTATGTATTCTTGCTATCACATCGTCTACCAAATTCTCTGGAATTATTATTCTCGCGACTCCTGTCGAAATGTCAACTGCCAAAGATAACTCTTTACCTTCGCAAATGAAATCCTTATAAATAGCCTTCAATCCAGAAGGTTCTCCCCCTTTCATTAAGGTTTTGATGTACAGATCGGTCTCCTGCTCGACTGCTATGTCCTGGAAATCTATACCCTCCTTAAATCTATCCATTATCTCATTCAATCCCCTTTTAGTATAAGTTATAAGGTTTACGAAGAAATCATCAAAATCGTTATTATTAAACCCCTCATCGGTATCCCCGCCGTGATTACGGCTATCATCATCATTATTATTACTATCATTATTATTATTATTATTATTATTATTATTATTATTATTATTATTATTATTATTATTATTATTATTATTATTATTATTAGTATTATTATTATTATTATTATTATTATTATTATTATTATTATTATTAAAATATTCTATTAAATTCCGTTCCTTCTCGACTCGCGTTCCAATGTTCAACCCTTTTGTTACAGTATTTAAATGTCCCATCTTACTAGACCCTTCCCCCGATCGTAAGTCGGTTTCCATAGCGATCTGATCTGTTGGAGAGAGTACCGTCCACTCTCCATTTTCTATGAAGGCTAATTTTAAGTCTAATTTCTTAATTTCTACATGTTCGTTTTCTTCATTTAACTCGTTCAAGTGAATAGTTAATTTATTTTTGGCTTTAGATATTAATTTAAACTCGATGTCAAAGCTTGCTATCGAATCCCATAACCTTATTTCTCGGGCATCATGCATTTTATCTGTACTTTTCTTTTTATAGTTCATGATAATGCCATTATTGCATGTGCAAATTGCAACTTTGCGATTCGCTATCAAATAAGCATACTTTTGCAAGCTATTATTGATACACATTAATTCCTTCGTGATTTGTGGGTATCCCATTTCTGCCTCGCTCAGCACCGCGCTATACAAGGCAAAGATTTTAGTTGGGTCCTCGTTTCCCATTAAGGCGCTCGCCATTGCAACATCACTCACTTTTGTGTACAATTGCAACTCCGTTTCCTCACCAGGAAATGATAATAAGGTAGCCTTTATCATTGCCGCCTTTGCTTCTTTAAAAGCTCGTTCGGCATCTAGGTTCCAGACTATTTTCTTGGCCGAAGCAGGTTTTTTCTTCAACATATTAGTCAATGGTTGCAATAACCGGGCAGCGTCTGCTATGTTGTACAGGCCAAGAAACGCTCTAAGTTGTTTAATGTTGACAGGCTTTGCAACCTTCACTATTGCCTCTATCTTCTCCTGACTAGGCAGAACTCCCTTCTCGCTAATATTGAAGCCCAAAAACTCTAATTCTTTTACCGCCAATAAGCACTTTTGGGGGTTAAGACAGATTTTCATGTATTTTAACCTTTTGAAAACTTCTTCTAAAGTCGCAACATGTTCTTCTATAGTTAAACTCGAGATAAGTATATCATCTAAGTACACGAAGACGTTCTTTAACTCACCAAACAATATTGACATGAGTCTCTGCCAGGCGCTAGAAGAGCACTTGTGACCCTGAATTAGATAGTTGAAGCTATAATTCCCGAAGGGGCACGTAATGGTAAAGTACTTTTGAGTTTCTTCCGTGACAGGGATGTTGTAATAGGCCTGGCGCAGGTCCAGCTTTGTCAACAATTTGCAATGTTGCAATTGGAAAATAATATCCTTAATTTTAGGCAGCGTAAAATTATCTGAGACCGATTTCTGGTTGAGCAGTCTCAAATCTACCACCAGTCTTACTCTCCCATCCGATTTTGGCAGGAACGACACTGGAAACTGCCAGTTGCTCCTCGAGCGTTTTATAACTCCCGATTCCAGCAACTTATTGATTTCTCCCTTCGCTTTCTCATATAAATGCGGTGCAACGCTTCTGCTTTTCAATTGTATGGGCTCTCCGCTAACCTCAACATGGTACGGGTAATTGTCCGCCAACTCGCATAGAATTTCTCTCTTTAAAGGATTATTCTCATCCCCCCTTCCCCCTTTTTCAATAGTATTACTACAACCGACTCCATCCCCTTCATCATTGTAGGTTGCACAGATGAAGCGCCACCTGGCTAGCTGTTCATTTTTCAAGTTTAAATTGGGCTCCTCGTAAGGGTTTAAAAATATTTCCTTATATTCTTTAATTAAGTTATTAATCATTTCATTCTCACAAAGAGGAACGTCCAAAGAAACAGAAGATAGAGGTAAAACAGAATTTTGTATGTCCGAAGAGATGTCAAAAGTTTTATCGTCAATTGAAACGCAGCGATTAGTCTCAGGGTCGAGTAGGTAGTGATATTTAAAGTCGATAATAAAGCCATATTTTTTTAAGAAGGGCATGCCGAGGACGTTAAAGTTAATGTCTGCTGTGAAAGCGTAAATGTCATAGAGTTTCCCCAACCCAATGTCGACCTTAATTAACTTTTTACTATAAATATTTATAAATTCTCCATTTGCTGCCTTGACAGTGCCAATAGTGGCACCTTCCTTATCTATTGCGGAAGCCCTGGTAAGGTCAAGGCAGCTTCCCGAATCTAGTAGGTAAGACTCATTACTAGTTTTATCTAAAACATAATACAATTTATTTGCACCCGTCACCCTCGCCTGAGCGGCAGTTTTTTTCGAGTTGTCAGATACTTCTATACTCATATTGTCGTACAAATTACATGCAATATTACTTAATTCTAATGACCCCTGATCCCCTTCAATAGGAAGAGAAAATTCCTTCTCTTTAAAATCAACACAATTTACCCTTAAAAAATGAGCTTCTCCCTGATCCCCTAAATCAACAATTTGGTTATTATTACTACTTTCTCCTGCATGCGTAGGATTACAATTCAGTTTTAAATGGGAACTGACTTCCGCCGCCTCCTCAGTCACATTATTGTGAGAGTGAGTTGGCTTATGCGACTCACTGCCAGGCGTAGTTTCCGCCTCCAGAGTCACAGCATCATCAGTCGCCATAGCTCTAGATTCACTTTCAAAATTTCTATTATTGCTATAATCATTGCCAGAATTATTATTTCTACTCCACCTATAATTATTATTATAATTAGCATTATAATTACAAAAATTATCATATCCATAATTATTATTATAATTAAAATTTTTACCATATTCATAATTGTTATTATAGTTAAAATTTCTTCCATACACATGATTATCATCATAATTAAAATTTCTACTACTATGGCAATTATTGTTATAATTATTGTCCCTATCATAATTGCAATTACCATTATAATTATTATAACTGTATTTATTATAATTACCATATCTATTATTATAATTACTATACCAATTGAAGTTTCTTCTCCAAGAATTTACGCTAGTTGCATGATTCTTATTACAGGACATATGTGCATTGAAATCTTTATTTTTAAATACCTTACTACTTTGCATGGGTACCCTTTCTCGGCCTATAGGATGATACATAGGCCGACTTAAGCGTTTCCCTGCTGGGAAGACTCAGGAGTCGCCCTCTGCGCAGTTGGAGTTTGGGGACTTTGGGCGATTAGTTGATACATTGCACAGTACCGACCCTCACATTTGAAAGCACGGTGAAGAAATTTTTTGTGGAAGAAGCATAAACCCTCCGTGCTCGCTTCTATCGCGACGTTGCCAAATCTCGAGTGGATGGAGCCCTTCCTCCTTGAATTTTGATCAGCGTTCGCGGCGGTAGGGTTTTTCGAAGTTTGGTATAGCGTTTTCATTAGGTCTGTGATGCTTCTAATGAGAGCGAGCATCTCTTGGGTGCTCTTTTCTTGTGCGGCTATCAGGCGGACGATCTCGCTCTCGTGAGTGGAAGATTCTTCGGGTTCAGATTGAGATGAGTCGTCTCCTTCCCCTATTCTCTCGTTTAAGAGAATTTCTTCAGAGAGAGGTTGATTGGACTTTAAGATTTGGGATCGAGTTATAATAGTCATGCTTGTTCCTTTGTTTCAAATAATGGGTGATTTCCTTTTAAAATTTGGCAATTTTTAACGTTATTTTTTTTTTTTTTTTTTTTATAGCGGCTTTATCGTCTTTCACGCTATACTTTTTTGGGAAATTTGAATTGTGTTCTCTTTTTCACTCTCACTTTGAGATGGCACTTTTTCACTGCACTGTTTGATTCACTAGATTTTTAACTATTTTATTATTAGTTTTCACTTTTTGTATTTTAGATCAGAAAGGTTGTTTATTCGAGTCACAGTGGTGGTCACCAATTCTTGTACTAAACTTAACTAGTTAAGTACAGGGGATATAAGAAAGATTGTCACTTTATATATATATATATATATATATATTATATATATATATATATATATATATATATATATATATATATATATATATATATATATATATATATATATATATATATATATATATATATATATATATGATACCCAAACCATCCACATGCATTAATAACTAAGTTATGGTCACACATGCAGTCTAACATTAATAACTACTGTAATTAAAAACCCTCCAATTTGGCTTCGTCTAAATATATTATATGATTCCCAACCCATCCACATACCTATCCAACCCTTTCCTAAATGTTAATATCGAGTCACACTCAACAACCTCCTGTGGCAGACCATTCCAAAATTTAACAACCCTATTACTGAATGCATGCTTTCTTATATCAAGATGTCATGCTTTTGTTCCTAATTTTCTTATTATGCCCCCTGGTCACCTGTCCATGCTCTACAAGCTTTGCTAAGGTCTAAATATACAATATCAACTGGATCTCCTCAGTCAATGCAGTCAGTAATGTATTCCATAAATTCTAAAAGGTTTGTCTGACATGACCTACCCTTTCTGAAACCATGCTGGGAGTCATACAATACCTTGTTATCTTTTAAATATTTCTCTATAAGACCTTTCATTAACTTTTCCAGAACCTTTACAACCAGAGATGTTGAGCTAACTGGCCTATAATTTCCCAAATCTTCCTTACTACCTTTCTTATAAATAGGCACAACATATGCTGCTTTCCAGTCATCTGGTACCTCACCAAATGTTATAGATCGCTTAAAAATCAAATACAGTGCCTTTGCAATGCTGGTACTACCCTCTTTCAGAATTCTACCATATATACCATCAGGGCCTGCAGCTTTACTTGGATCAATATGATCTAATAAACGTTTAATATCTTTTACATCAATTCTGTAAGTCTATTTGTTACATGCATACAATAATTATTAGTCTCCAAACTATCTAATCTTTCCTCAGTAAACACTGAAGCAAAATAAGCATTGAAAATGTTGACCAACTCCTTATCTGAACTCACTAAATTTTCATTAATTTTAATTGGACCAATTGTCCTATTCTTACTTTTAAATTTATAAAAGCTAAAAAACTTCTTCAGGTTTTTATTACTGTTCCTTGCTAAATTAATTTCTGCCTCTCTCTTTGCCTTTCTTATTGACTGGTTAAGTTCATTTCTATTTTTCCTATAATTTTCTAAATCATCTTCCCTATTACTACCTTTGAATATTTTAAAACATCTACACTTTTCGTTAATTTTCTCTCATCTCTCTATTCCACCAAACAGGTTTTCTCTTCGCCACCCTAATGGGTTTATCTTTAAAGCATACTGACCGAATATTCATTAAAATTTGCTTAAAATGTTCCCACATGATAAAACAGTTTTGGTCTTTAAACTCTTAGGATTTTAGGTGTTTTGTTTAGTGGTATAGCTGTGTTGTTTATGAAGATTTGAGGGTGGGTGGTATAAAGTTGCCAGTCGGTTGTGATTAGAGTGATAGATGATTTATTTGGTGAAGCAGACATTCTATTGTCATTCAGCCATGTTTGAATTTGGTTGATGTATTGTTGGGTCAGATTTGTAGCTGTTTAAGTTCGTGTGTAGTGACAAAGGCAATGTCATCTGCGTAGGTTATGATGTTTGTGTGGCCTGTTTGTGGTTGTGGGAGATCATCTGTGAATAAATTGTTGTTTGTCTGTACTTGAGCTGTTCTCCTTGATAGGAAGTTAGATATCCATTTCTTTAAATTAGTGTTGATGTTTGATTTTATTATTTTATGGACTAAGTTGTGTTTGGGAACAGTGTCAAAAGCTTTGTTGATGTCTATTGCTATAAGTATTGTTTTGTGTGTGGGTTTAAAATTTAAGCCATTTATTATTGGTTGAATATGTAATACCATCTCAGTATAAAAATTACATGCAGGTTGGATGAATGGTAATGTTAAAAAAAATCTACAAAGCTCCCATTCATACACTTTAACAATCGCGTTTTAGTTGCTAAAGGGTTAACACTCTTTCAACAATTGCATCAATGTTTGGTTGCTAGTTTATTTAAGCTATGTAAAGAGGTGAACTTGAAGATTGGTCAAATTTCTTTGTGGAATAGCGTTTGAGAAATGATGGCCGTGGATGCTGTATTTGGTATTTTCAGAATTTTTTCTTTCCATTTTCTTCTAACATGGTCATATAATTAAAAACTGAATTTATGGGATATTTGTAAAAAATTAAAAAGTGGCAAAAATGTAAGGTTCTAGAAGTCTTCTAAAAGTTGAAAAATAATTAAGAAAATTAATTTTTTAAAAAATCAAGGATTTTCTAAAAATAAAATATCAGTTTATTAAATCACATAATTAAATAATTTTGATTTATTCATGTGCAACCCATCTTGGTGATCAAATATTTTTAGAGATTGTTCTGCATGCTCGCCTAAGAACATTAATTTCTTTGCTCACACTTGTAGTAGATATGTTGCACTCCAACTTGCTTGAAATGACCTTTCTTAATTCTGCATCTGTTATTTGGTTGGAATATATTCAAGTTCAATAGTAACAATATGATGTTGAAGTAGGTTTCTGCCCATACACACATTTTGTAAGTTTTTGTATCCACCCAAATAAGTTCATGCCAGCATTAATAAACAATGAAACACACTTCAAATTTATTATACGTTTCTTGTTCATGCCAGCATTAATGAACAATGAAACACTGAAATACACTTCAAATTTATTTATGTTTCTTGTTCACCCAACCAGTCTATACCAAGTGATGTGCCCAAGTAGCCATGCGAGCTTTCAGGGCTATTGGATGAGTTCACTTTTTGTGTGAGGTTTTCACTTTCAATAAAAAATTAAGTAGCATAAATGTAAATTTACATTGGGAATTAGAAAGAAAAACTGCATGCAGTATTTAGCTAGAGAAATACCCTGTATTAAATGAACTAATGATTTATTGAATGTAATTACTTACATTCAGACTACATATTTTAATTTTTTTTTCCATGACCCCTTATTAGTAGATTTTAATTTAAAGAACTTAACCGGTTTCTCTTTATGAAAATTTAAGTTGGATTTTTTGGAACATTTAACCTATATAACTTTCAGACTCCTGATTAAAATGTTAATTTTATTAGTAAATACTGGTAGATGTATGTACATTCTTGTATTTTTTTTGTTGTGAATTTTGGAAATTAGCTGTGTGAAAAAAGTTTAATTGAAGGTTTAAATATATTAAACAATAATTAAAGGGTAAATTGCAAAGGTCTAAAGTTGCCATGTGCTGAGGGGGCCTTCACTCCACCCCCTCTTCCCCAAAACTTCTAGTTTCCTATTATTCCACCTCATATTCTGTTAAGAAGACAGGAGCCCAAAATCCACTAGTGCCATTTCTTTAGCAAATCGTTCACATTGAACCTTCCCATTTTCCTTAAAAATGTCCAAAAATTATTATTATTATTATTATTATTATTATTATTATTATTATTATTATTATTATTATTATTATTATTATTATTATTATTATTATTATTATATAGTTTCATTTTTCTGTCATTCACAAGCTATAATATGAAAATGAATAATAATATTTTTTATCTTTTGTAGGAAATGTTGTTTAAGTTTGATCATTTACATACTTCTTAGCATTTTAATATAGTATTATTTTGTAGTGTTTATTTCATTATGGCTTTAGAAGATTTAGTAGAAATTTGTCATTATATAACTTCAGAGAAGATTACTGAGAGAAAGGTATGCATATATATATATATATATATATATATATATATATATATATATATATATATATATATATATATATATATATATATATATATATATATATATATATATATATATATATATATATATATATATATATATATATATATATACTATATATATATATATATATATATATTTTTTTTTGAGTCTGTGTATAGGACCCACCACAGCTAACAAAGCGGCCACACTAGTTTGAAAAAAAATCAACACCATGGGCGCGTCCTGGAACATACATATTTTAAACGTCAAAAGAAGATTTAAATAAAGAAATGAATATTCAGTCAATTAAAAATAAACAAAAAACTAAGCAAATGTACATCCTTTCATTATAAAGTCCTAGTATTACGTAACAAAATTAAATATTATGAAGAACATTCACTTCTTGTAGAAACAAGAAAATAGTTACTACTAAAGTGGGAAGATTCGGATAAGATATGGGATAATCTTTTGGAAGGTGTTATGGATCGTAAAGTAGGGAAATGGCGGCGAATGGAGTCCAGCTGGGAACAATCAATGAAGATATGGCGAACAGATTGCAGGGTGAATGACTTCAACAAAATTTGCAAATGGGGGGGATTCCGTAACATATAGACTATGAGTGATATTAGTGTGGCCAATACGGAGACGTGCAAGTATCACCGTAAACGTTTCGTCGGTGGGAGGAAGACCACTCCCCGATGATCGGCTTTAAATTTCTAAGTTTCGCTCCTCTCTGATCATTCGTCCAGCACTCTTGCCAATAAGATCGAAAACCTTGTCGGAGAGCAGGATAGTAATCGGTTGATGGGAGGTAGCCCTGTCAAATGGCATCCGGGAGGTACCTGGAACAACTCCGATATGAGGAGGTGGCCATTTTGGCCTCTCTGTCAGCGATTCCATTGCCAGTTACCCCTACATGAGAAGGGGTCCAACACAAAATAATTTGTTTCTTACGGGAATGGAGCAGCCGAAGAAATTGCTGCACAGCAGATACCATTGTGTTTTTAGAATAAATGCCATAAGATTGATCTTGGTTAAGGATTAGAATTCGAGAACGCAATCATTATAACCATTAATTCTGCTGTGAAAATTTGAAGCATGAGGGGAGGGTATGGGAAAGGTTGCGTCAGGGAAGACAGCAGATGCGCCCACACTGTTCCCGGTTTTTAGAGCCATCAGTAAATACTGGGGTGAACTCATCTGAACTGCGGGATGAGACAGGAATGATGCCTTTAACAAGGCAGCAGAATGGCATGATTTGGAAAGAGAGGTCAGAGCCAAGCAAATGGTGGGAGCGGGGAATAACCTAAGGTGTGAATCCCTCATCGGATGAGAAAGGCAGCACCTTTTGTAAGGGATGTTAAAGGAAATTAAGGATGTTATGAACCGTGTTCGCAAAGTAATGTAATTAGGATTAAAGACCTCTCTCGCAGAATCGGTGTCACAGCAGACGGTATTGGGGTTTGAAAACCGAAGATAACTTGTACACAGTGATGTTTTCTTCTCGAAGAGAGTGGCATCACATTGGCTTCAACTTCAATGCTTACCCGGAAACGATCGGAAGGCTTCAGTGGAGAATATGGATCGCCTCGTTTTGTGGGATCCAACAGATGCAGTAGAGTGGGGGTCTGACCATATACTACGCAGCCATAGTCAAGCTTCAGTCGAACTAGGGCGATATATAGACGTAAAGGGACTTGCAGTAGCGCCCCAAAATTTTGAGGCGAGATGACGTAATAGGTCAAATAGAGCGATGACAAGTTGTTTTCAGGTGTTTGATATGTGGGTACATATGTTAAGTGGTCATCTAGAATGAGTCCTAGAAATTTGACCTGTGAAGTAACAGAAATAGGCGATCCATATAAGGTTAGGTTGGCTGGAAGAAGGTGGCAAGCTCTTCGATTCCCTTTTTTTCTTAAAAGCACTGCTGAGGGTTTTGGTGGGAGAAAATGGAAGCCATCATGGGAGCTAGCCCATTGTGAAATATTTTCAATAGCTAGTTGAAGTTGCCGTTAGAGAAAAGGCAACCTGGTGCCGTCTATATATAACGCAAGGTCATCAACCTAGAGAGAAAAATTGACAGTCGCTGGAATAGAGGTAACAATATCATTAAATCAGAGGCAAATAGTAGTACACTTAAAACACTACCCTGCTGAGGAACATCATCCAGAGTAAAGTGGCGTGACAGAATAGAAAGGCACCGAACCTGGATGAGTCTGTGTGACAAAGGCATTTGATAAAGGAGGGAGTTGTCTAAAGGCCAGCGGAATGGAGTTTAAGGAGAATCCCCAGTTCTCCACATTGTGTCGTAAGCTTTTCAAGGTCAAAAAGATACCAAGAACCATCCCACCAGTTGAGAAGGCTTCCCGGATGTCATGATCTAGTTTTAACAAGGGGTCCGCGGTCGAACGATTTTTGCGAAAGCCAATTGGAAGTTTGAGAAAGCTTGGCGGCTCTCCAGAACAGGGAGTAAGCGGCCAGAAACCATTTTCTCCATTAATTTACAGGAGTGACAGGTCAGCGAAATTGGTCTTTGGTTGTCCTGCCAACTTCGGATCTTTCCAGGTTTGGGGATAAAATTACAAAAGTTGTAGTCAAATAGATGGAAAGATTCAGTCCAATTCTGTTATTAAATCCATAAAAAATGCTGGCAGTATGGATATGACGGGCATGATGTCTGCAGGAATCGTGCTGGACCAAGGGCACCGTCTTTGCTATTTGCCAATGCAGTTTGATACTCTTGCAAGTGTAAAAAGACGGTTGTAGGTATGATCTTCCCCTTTCGCTGTTGAAAAGTCTGGTAGTGCTGTGTCAGTTCTCAGTTTTGAAAGGCTTCAGTGTAGCGGAATGAACTCGAATGGCTAGCAAAGCTATAACCCAACGCATCCGCTACCACCGCCGGGGCGTCGGATTATTTCAGGCCCTTAAGGGAGGACTTGTGGGTGAGGAGTTATTGGAGCGACAAGATATTTTTGTGTAACTTTCCACACTAAAGGAAGGGGGAGTTGTGGAGTTAACATTCGATATGTAAGTTCGAAAATATTGTTTAGCGTTTGACGATTAATTCGCCGAGGTCTCGCTGCGGCTGCTTTAAAAATAATCATGTTTGGGGTGAATGGGTCTTTTTGTATTGCCTGTAAGTTTCTTCTTCTCTCGGTTTGCTTGTACGCACTCTTGGGACCACCAAGGGGTTGCCCGACCGCCTGCCTGAGGAAGACTGCGGAATGCAAGCTTCCGCTGCCGAGATGAGCACTTTCTGGAAGAAGCAAAAAGCATCATCAATCTGAAATCGGTTATTGAAAGGAGAAAGAGGGATAGCTGTGGCCTGATAAAGAGGAGCTCCGTTCGATCATAACGCCAGCTGGAGTTGGGTTTTGCATTGGGCTTAGAACAAACTCATTTAATACCTTAGGTATTGATTGCTTTGCTGAATAAATAGTAAAGCGGGACCAGGTAAAATCCATAAGGGAATGGGAGCAAAGGAAATATCAATACAAGAAGAAGTATTGCATCTAAACGTTCATAGGTTGGGAGTCCTGTGTTAAGGCATTCCAGGGAAAGGGGTTAGGAGATATATTAAGATCTTGGATTTAGATGAAGTGACAGAATCACCCCATAAGGGGTGGCGGAGGAGTTAAGTCACCTAATATAACAACCGGAGCAGGGAGCTGTTTAAAAAGATCTGCTAAGTGACCTTAGTAAATTCACTACTCGGAGCTAAATAGATTGAACATATAGTAATGTTGATGGACAAGTGAATTCTTGCCGCTCATTGCATGAAGTTTAGTTTGGAGAGGGAATGGGAATAAGGGATAGATTTGTGAATGAGGATTCCTGCCCCTCCCCCTATCATTATCACCTCTTTCTATAGAAGTTAACGGCGATTTATATTCAGATGGTTGAAAGAAGTCACGATGACATAGTCGAAGTTCCTGCAAACATATACACTTTGGTGTACATATGTTTATTAGTTGAACAAGTTCTTCAAAATTAGAGTAATAGCCATGACAATTCCATTGAAGGAAAGTAGTCATGGTGAGTTATGAATATTATGATGGTGGTCTATTAGAGACAATTGTCTCTATGTGACTGGGGGGAAAGTTAGAGGTGGGTTCAGATTGAGAGGGAAGGTTGAGACGTGGGTCTCGGCGAGGAGGGGGAACAAAACCTGGGGGGTAAGGGTAGTCATACACCAGAGATTTTTTAGGTTTTATGACATCTTTTAGGGAGGAGTTTTCAGATGTATTTGGTGAAAGAGCTTCACCATGAATGCAAGATAAGTTGAATTCAACCAAATCAACTTGTTGTGTGGGTTTGGTTACGGTTAATAGAAGGAGCATTCGTAATGCTCCTTATTGTAGTGAGAGCAGTATCAGTCAACCCGGCAAAATAGTTCAAATGTGGGAAGGGACATAGAGTTGTTTCCATGGAAATGGGGAAGGAAGGTGTATCCGGAAGGGTATTGTCTTTTTGAGAATGTATTGGGGTTACAACATCGATTTCCAATATGGAATTCGATGAATTGGCAAGGTCTGATTCTGGAGAGTACTCCATCATGCGGGTGATTTTGGGAAATTGGGAAGTTTGATTGGAGAATGGGGGTCCTCTGGGTCTATCTTCATGCCTCCAACAGACCCAGAACCTTAGAGCGTTTGCGATATTTACATTCAGACAGGTTTCCATTCACCTTTCTCAGGAAGTGCGGAAGCATAGAAAGAGAATGGGTCATCGCATCAAGCTCCATTTGGGAACTGTTCCAATTTATCTTCTAGGGTATAGAATCCCTTAGAGAGAGCTGATAAAACTCGGTAGAAAGAATTATAGGAAGAATCGGAAGGCTAGCTGTCCATGAGACGCTATTCAGATTAGTGGTTGATTGGTGAGTTGTTCCCATCAGCTGGGATTGTTGAATTACCGTCTTTTGACCTTTGCATTTGTCTCAGAAGTAGACTTATGGCAAGGTCTCTTCTGAGTAGCATTTTACATCTGGGGTTACTGTGTTTTTGTTTAAAAATTCGGTTGCTCTATTTTTTAACGAATAATCTTTAACAGCGACTATTCTTTCTGTGTGTTTTGAAACATCTTTACCAGGGGTTTTAGTAATAGTGGGAGGCGGATTAAGGGACAAAGAGACCGTCCTCTTGCATAAGTTTGGTGAACCTTGGCCGGAGTATGGGACAGTTCTTTCTTGGCAGGGAGTGTTTTCCAAATTTTGTATTGGATGAGCTAGCTTAGTTTCATTGCTAGCTTGTTGAGAGTTAATATTCAGGATAGGCTTGTTGATGGCTTTTGACGGGAGATTGAATCAAGGGCTGCTTTTGTGCTCTTTGAGAAGTTGGTAGTGTGGGCAGTACAGGTAGACTGGTTGCAGTACTTGCTTGAGTTTCAACGGAATTTGTTAGGATAGGGTTGTGTTGGCGGATTAACACGGGGAGGCGTGGGCGCAGCTGTAATTGTGGCGTAAGATTGATTTTGATTTGTCTGATATTTTTCATTGAGCTGGCGTATGGCATCTCTCCTGCTTATGTATGGTACATAGCTCTAAAACCTCCTGTTCAAACAGGTAAGACGGGCATTTAAAAGAGGAAGCACTGTGGGGTCCTTTACAGTTTCTGCAGTTAGGGTGTTTCACATGGGTGTGGAAATAACATTACCTCCATAGATTGGGCATATCTTCTGTTACCACAGTATTTTAGGGATGACCAAACCGTTGACATTTGAAGCAATCTACTGGGTGAAGGGATAAACGTCTTTTGAACACTGTAACTTGTGAGACCCTAAACCTTTGTAGGTGATAAAGGGGTATTAAGGTCTAACCAGTAAGCAGGTTTGGTTTGTCAGGAGTTTCAGAGAAATCATAAATGTTGCTGAAAAGCAGGAAAATCTTTCAGTGGGTTGCTATAATGACAATGGTGTCTTCATCTCTCTGTTCACCAACAATAAATAGTGCCTTTAGATGTGTTTCTTATTTCATCAGAGGGTAGAAATCAGAGGGAACATGCAAGAGACATTAAGGATGACAGAATGGAACTTTGATTTCGGTTAGCAGCTTTACGAGAATGGACCCATTCCTCATCAATGTGACTGGAGTGTCTTCAACTCCTAGGGCTTTTTCAAGTGCCCTACTGAGAAGAATGCTTAGTAAGAGTTTTGGAGGTAGTGGATTGCAGTGCAATACATCGGGAATGACATGTCTGCTGACGCATTCCTGGAGGGGGTGCAGCGTATGGGTAAACGAATGAGTACGACTGTTACGGGGGCACCTTTGCGGGATTGCCCGGGCCGTTAGGGCACCTGGTGTGTTCGGGGTTTGCTGGTCGGCAGATCGGTGAGGAAATTTTACAAAGGACCCTCAGGTGTAGGAGATGGAAGTACAGCATAGGTACCAGGTCTAGAAGTGTGGGGACCGTGGTAGGGTCAGGCTGGGTACCCGACAGATGGTAATTATTGTTGATGTTGTTTAACTCACCTTTATTTAAACACGTTATTTCATTCAAGACTTTTCCATAAGAATTTTACCACAAACTTCGTCTCCATGGATGAACAGCATAGCAATAAAGCAAATGAGACATAAATGTAAATAACAGGATGGGCTGGAAAAGCATATATTTCATAAGGGAGGGTAATCCATCTCTTCACAGCAGGTCACAGTCCAGAGACCCACACAACCACCCGGACCCCACCCCGTAGGGTGGGCTGTGGATGTGGCCTCGGAAGATCTTCCCAGAACTCCACGTCGGCACCCGTTTACCACATGGCACCTATAGTCTTCGCAAAGCCTGAGATTATACACCAAAGTGCAGATCAGCCTCCTCCCCAGTGGTTAGCCAGGGCTCAGGTTCCCTATTGGTGGCCCGGTCAGAGGTGACGTAAATGACCGGTTTTTCAACTGTACCCTCATCCACGTGGAGGAAGTGTGGGGTGAACTGTAAACCTGTGCGGGAAGAGGCATCGGATAGCCCAAGGGGCTGTGATGGGAAAAGGGGAAGGTAACCACCTTATACAAAAATTAAAGGGACTTATGGGTGGGAATTTTAAAAAAAAAATAAACTGTTTATCAAAGAAGATGAATTGGAATATTTTCCGTATATCCCGCCCAACAGCATCCCAGAGAGCCCACCAACCGCTAACAAGCTGAGAGAATGAGAGTGGGGGGATATATATATATATATATATATATATATATATATATATATACATATATATATATATATATAACTTATATATATATATATATATATATATATATATATATATATATATATATATATATATATATATATATATATATATATATATATATATATATATATATATATATATATATATATATATATATATATATATATATATATATATATATATATATATATATATATATATATATATATATATATATATATATATATATATATATATATATATATATATATATATATATATATATATATATATATATATATATATATATATATATATATATATATACCTCTCTCTCACTCATATATATATATATATATATATATATATTTTTTATCTATCATTATTTATTAGGTATGTTAATTCTATTATTCTATTTTCTTGATTAAATAAAGCTATTACTTGTTGGTAGCATGCACTGGTTTTTATTTCTTTAAGGTTTTTCTCAATGGATATTAATGCCAAGCTGGAGATGATATGTAGCTTATAAATTTTAAAAATTGTAGACAAAAAATTTGCACTTTGCACATAAGATTGTTTCCAGAGAGGACTATTTTTTTAAAACCTTGTTCACTTAATTATTTTTGATTCATAGAGATATTAATTAAATTTGAATATATATTCGAAAATGTATTTAATATTATAGCATATAATTATTAAAGGCATATATTTGCTTAATTTATTACTTTACTTTCTTTCAATGTGAAAAAAATATAATTCTCCACACTAAGGGATGTCAAGGTAAAAGCTTTTAAAAGCGTCCCTTTGAGAGTTGATTTAGCATACAATATGTATTGCATACAATGTGTTTTATTTTTCTAAATTAAATTTGAAATTTTTAAGTAAAATATTTTTAAGAATTTTAATGTTCTTAATAAATTTTGTATTTTAAGCAGAAAAAAAATGTGTTTTTTGAATAGGGTGAGGCTACTTTTTAATGATTGATTGTTAAAAAAAAAAAGTGGAGAAAGAATGTTTTGTCTTAAAAGCATCCTTTTGTCATTTACTTATGAGTCATTTCTCTCTCTCTCTCTCTCTCTCTCTCTCTCTCTCTCTCTCTCTCTCTCTCTCTCTCTCTCTCTCTCTCTCTCTCTCTCTCTCTCTCTCTCTCCTCTCTCTCTCCTCTCCTCTCTCCTCTCTCTCTCTCTCTCTCTCTCTCTCTCTCTCTCTCTCTCCTCTACCTCCTCCTCTCTCTACTCTATCATATCTCTATATCTCATCTCTCTCTCTCTCTCTCTCTCTCTCTCTCTCTCTCTCTCTCTCTCTCTCTCTCTCTCTCTCTATATATAT
>JABUQX010147222.1:0-15000 GCA_015478945.1 Trachelipus rathkii
TATATATATATATATATAGATAAATATATATATATATTATATTATTATTATTATTATATATATATATATATAGAGATATATATATGATATATATATATATATATATATATATAAAAATATATACATATATATATACACATAATATATATATATTATGAAAATATATATATATATGAAATATATTATATATATATATATATATATTACATACATATATATATATATATATTTATAAAACATCACCATAATCTTGTCTTCTAATCCAAGTTGCTCTTCGCGTGCGCGCGCAGCAGTCATCGTCCTGCCTTTTGGTAATATTTTCTCACTTCTGGAAGTTTATCATTCTATCGTCAATACATGATAATATAACATGAAAAAAATATATATATATATATATTATATACATATATATATATATATTATAAAAGAAAAAGATATACAAAAATATAAGAAAAGATATATATATACATATAATATATATATGTTATATATATACATATATTATATATATATGTTTAAGATTTAAGAAATATGAGATATATATATATATATATATTATATAAAAAAAATATATATATATATACACATATCTATTATACACATAAGCAAAGATATATATATATATATATATATATATCAACGACGAGCCAAATCCATGCCAAGTTTACACGAGCCGCCACTGTATATATATATATATATATATATATATATATATATATATATATATATATATATATATATATATATATATATATATATATATATATATATATATATATATATATATATATATATATATATATGTATATTTATATATATATATATATATATATAATGACCAGAACTGTATGAATTGAAGTCTAAGCTATTTATTTAGGAAAAGGGCAAATTTTAGGGATATTTTGAGTCGAGTGGAAACGGTTGATATTTGAACATTCTTGAATTTTATACATTTGTCAAAACATCTTCAATAACACTTTATGGAACATTTATTACTTTAGCACTCGACGGGAAACTTATTATTTTTGACATCGCCTTCAAAGAAAAATACCGACATGTTTTACGTATTTTTCGTATTACTATATTTGTGGCCATGGGCGTACGGGGCTAGGGGGGCCTCGGCCCCCAACTGAGAAAAGGGCGAAAAACTGCACAAGATAGAGATTTTGAGGCAAGTAAAGATACTTATTGGTTTCACTTTGACTGTATGAGCTTCTTACCTTGGGGTAAGGACAACTTCTTTAAAATAATAATCTTTCAATTGTATTTGTTCTTTGGCGTATATAATAGTGAAAAATTATATATATATATATATATATATATATATATATATATATATATATATATATATATATATATATATATATATATATATATATATATATATATATATATATATATGTACGTCTATAGGGGTAGGGAGATATGGGTATAGATATATAGCGATATAGATATATATAGATATATATATATATATATATATATATATATATATATATATATATATATATATATATATATATATATATATATATATATATATATATATATATATATATATATATATATATATATATATATGGTCAGCATCCCGAAAAGTTCAGGGCATGTAACTAGAAAACTATAACAGGTACACGAAAATAAATATCATTTTATTAATCAGGAGACATTTTTAGCAGAAAATTTAAAAAAAAAAAAAAAATAACGCTTTTTAAAACTAAATTGTTAAAAATTGTTGAAAATTTACTGCTTTTGACAATTCAAAGATGTCACTACGACTGGGAGGATCAAAAAGCGCCACGTTAATTTTAACGGACGAATACCCACACGGGTAATAGATGGGTGAGTCGGGGTTTCACCCCCGTAAAAGGATATAAAAAGAAAAAATAATATTTTCTCCTTTTGCGTAAATAAAGCGGTATTTGGCAACTTTTTCTCTCGAGACAATGCAGCTTTCAAGGTCAATCAGAGCGTGCACTGAAGATTTTTACTAATATTAATAAGGAGTTATTAATAAATATTAGAATAAAATAAATTTTTTTTTAAGTTTCTGCGATGAAATTACTTCCTAAAATCAAAAATGTTATTTATTTTCGTGTACCTGTTATAGTTTTTTAGTTACATGCCTGGCCTTTTCGGGATGCTGGCCTATATATATATATATATATATATATATATATATATATATATATATATATATATATATACATAAATATAAATACATATACTTTTTGATATTTATAGATATATATATATATATATATATATATATATATATATATATATATATATATATATATATATATATATATATATATATATATATATATATATATATATATATATATATATATATATATATATATATATATATATATATATATATATATATATATATGTATATATATATATATATATATATATATATATATATATATATATATATATATATATATATATATATATATATATATATATATATATATATATATATATATATATATATATATATATATATATTAGCTTTCTGAAAGAGAAAAAGAAAATTAATAACAAGTTTATTACCTGAGTGATAGCGGAAAAGAGAAGGTAGTTTCTGATCCACAATCAGAGTTGGGCCCTTCAACTTCAAAGCAGAAGGTGTATGAGGAAGACAACGACTTAGGGAAATGGGTAGGGAAATCCGGTGTTATGCCGTCTGACACAAAAAGAGAAATGCTGAAAAATCATTGGAAGCCTCCTCCAAGTTATGATTTTGCAACTGACGCTACACATCTCAAAAGGAAATTCGTGCATAGTTGGCTTGAAAGATATTCTCCCTGGCTGGTATATTCAAGATATTTGAAGGGAGCACTCTGTCTGTATTGCATTATTTTGTTGCATTATTTTGTTGTGAAACCTTTCACGAAATTCAAGAATATCCATGAATATTGCAAGAGCCATGTTGAAAGTAGGTGGCACTTAGAAGCTGCACGAGCAGCGAAATCCTTCTTGGAAGATGTAGCAGTGGACATGCAAATGGTAACTGGACATCAGGCGCTCTTGGCAGAAAACAAAAAGTTAATTTCATCTGTAATAACAACAATTATTTTTTGTGGGATACACGATTTACTCCACGAGATGCAGAACAACCTGAAGGGATTTTCAAAGATCTAATTCGTTTGCAAATAGATTCTGGAAATAATGAGTTGAAACTCCTTACAGGTGGGGCCAAAAATGCTACTTATAAATCACCAAGAATACAAAATGAACTTATTGATCTGTGTGGGAGTGTTGTGACCGACGTGATCATTGCAGATGTCAAGAAAGCATATACATATTCTGTTTTAGCTGACGAAACATCTGATATATCTGGGAATGAACAATTATCTATTGGAATCAGATTTTTTGATGAGACGGAAATGTGCGTTCGTGAAGGATTCATTGGATTTGCATTATTAGAAGCCATGGATGCAAAAACCATAGCAAGTGCTATTGATTGTTTTCTTGACAAGAATGGCCTAGATCCAAACAAATGCGTTGAACAAGGTTACGATGGCTGCTCAGCTATGGCAGGGAAAGGAGGAGTACAGAGAATAATGAGAGAAAAATACAAAAAAGCTTTATATTTTCATTGTGCGAGTCATCGACTGAATCTTGTAGTAAACGATCTGAACTCTGTATTTGAAATCCGCAATCTGAAATGACTCTCTTACTACTATTATCAATTTATTTTCGTGAATCAGTTTTAAGAAGAAAATACATACGCAGTATTTCATCGTTTTAAAAGACGCGATGGTCAGGAAAATACCGTAGTATTTCAATATTCATGACACATTTGAAGATATAATCAAAGTATTTGAAGACTTTTATGAACTGAGAGGACTTCAATGTGAGGTTGAACTCTGGTATGTGAATTGGAGGGAGAAGAAGCTCGACCGTGAGGAACTAAAAAATTTATAAATAGTTGAAGTGATCAAGGAAGCAACGGCATTTTTCCCAATAATTAAAAATGCCTTACTTATATCAATAGGTCAACCATGTTCGACAAGCACAATTGAAAGAACATTCAGCACTTTGAGAAGAGTTAAAACATGGACAAGGTCGACGATGACCGAATCCAGGTTGAATGGACTTTGTCTCTTGAGTGTTCACAGAAAATTAATTTTGGAGAAGAAAGCTGAAATTGAATTGACAGTTGTCGAAAAAGTTTTAGCAAATCCACGACGTCTAATGTTGTCGTAGTACCAACTGCTTCAAGTACATAAATCGTAAGACAAACGTAAGACTAGATTCTGTAATTTTCTTTGTAATTTCGTAACTTTTGTTTTCAAACATAATCAAATCTCAATATTAACATATATTTTAAGAGGTAAATGTAATTTGTAAATATTATATCAATATATGCCTTCAACCCTTGGCTGAGAGTGCTTGGAAAAAATGACTTATTTTCAATCTATTTTGGCCCCCCCGAAAGAAAATTTTGCGTACGCCCTTGTTTGTGGCAATACATTGTTCCTTTTTTATAAATAAAAGTGACTTTGCTATGTATTTCAGATATTCTCTGTTTAATAAATATTTTTAAGTTACTTCCTGAATCCTATATTGGATTCTTCTGGAATCTTTTGATTTTGTGTTAAGTGTTGGACAACTTTAATCATAATTTCTTGGATGCTCGTGTAGGTAGGAAGAACTTTCGCTAATGCCGGGTAGGAAGTCCAAAATTCTTCTTATCTTGAACCAGATTAATATATCATTGAGTCTTCTTAAGGAAACTTTGTAAGCACTAATTATTCTAATCATGCTAATCATTAATTTTTCTTAGCTTGGGTACTCTTGAAAATTTGCCTTTTACTTTTGAAAATATCAATGATGGCAACGGTTCATTTATAAATTATTACTTTCAAAATAAAATGAAGAAAATTTCTTTAAACTGCAGTCTTGGTCTATCATCGAGCAACCAGTAGGTATTAAGCGAGTGAAGCCTATGGGATAGAGAATCAAACTTGAGTTTAATTCCTAGAAAGAAACTCTATGGAGGAGTTTCCCTCATCGATAATGGGTAAAACCCCTGGTAATTGTGGAGCTACGCGTAGTATAAAAACATCGATTTTTTTAACGATAATCGGAGTTTCGATACTTTCAATGCAACGGTGTCACATCAAAAAAAAATTAACGTGGCGTCATATATATATATATATATATATATATATATATATATATATATATATATATATATATATATATATATATATATATATATATATATATATATATATATATATATATATATAACGCTTCGGTTTAGGACTTAATAAGTTCAGCTTATAATAAGTTTTGCTAGGTATACAGAGTAAATCTGTATTTACTTTATTTAAGCCTTAATGAGTTTTCGGACCTAAACCTAAACCGTTAGATATGGCAACTCTGTTTTCGTCATCATTCATGGGTAGGGAAAATATTTAAAGAAACTGATTATCGAAAAAAAAAACGATTTTTCGTCCTATTACACGTAGCTCCACAACTAACAAAACCCTTAAGATCTCAGCCTTAAATAAAAACTGTAATATCTTAAGGGAATATTATTAAAGACAAAATTATCATTTTAAGGAAATCTTATTTTTAAAAAAATATCGTCAAAAATTCTTAAAGTTTTAAGAGAAAATATTAATATTTCGACCTTACTTTAAAGTGCGAATAGGTTTAGTTCACTGTATCAGTGCGGTGCGGTGCGGTGCGGTGCGCATTGCAGGAAAGAGGTACTGCGGTGTGAAAAAATTGCTGAGTGTGGACAACCATAGTGGGTTCTCTTTTTTTTTAAACTGGTTACAGTATTTTGCTGTAGAGTTGAAGTAAAGACTTAATGAATTTAGAAATTCTGAATATTTATTTAGAATGTTTATTAACCCTGAAAAAAAAATTGAATATTTTGTTTTACTTGTAATTTAAATTTTCATATATTTTTTTATAAATCTTTTATTTCGATCAGTTTACATTTTTTACCTCTTTCATTTTGTGGTTATTAGTTTATTTTTTTTTAAGTTAAAGTTATTTATATAAATGTGTGTTGAACTTCTGGAAATAATTTGACCTTGCAGCAATAATCTTGACTTGGACTTACTTCGCTATTATTCATAAGGTCATAAATATATATATATATATATATATATATATATATATATATATATATATATATATATATATATATATATATATATATATATATATATATATATATATATATATATATATATATATATATAGTACTCCATTATAATTATTTTATAAAAAATTAAATTTATGTTCGAACTTATGCTAAAATTTGCGCAAACAAAATTTTAGCATAAGTCGAAATGAAATAATATATAAACCCACCCTGTTGAGATACTCAATCAATCAGAAGACAATAACTCCTCCAAACTTTAAAACGCAGCTTTCGGCAAGGGAGATAAATTTAAGGAAGGGACCCTATGTATTGGTGAACCCGGAGAAAAACACCCAGAGCCTTCTGATAAACTTCTACATCCTCACCAAGAAAGTTCGTCTCCAAAGAAAAAAATAACCAAAATGAAGAAAAAGAAAAAAAAAAATAATACTAAAACTTCCAAATCAGATCACTCCGAGAAGATGACTCAAGCAAACGAACATTATCGATACGGACTTCAATTTTCATTTTCAATTAATTTTGGATTATGGTCTTCATCATTTCACAAATATCATAGTTCGAGGATTCATCGTTAGACATAGCAAACTTCCTTTTCGGTATGGATTTCTTTCATCATTTCAAGTTTGGATTATGGGCAGAAACTCATTTTTGGATTCCACTACGAACTTGGATTCCTTTTCGAATTCTAAATGGTTCTGTGCCAGCTCCCTTTTATTTATGAAGAAATCTTTCAAATAAAGGACCTAAATTTCAAGCAACTTCGCCTCTACATATGTCACGCAATGTTTCTTTTGTAACTACAGCTTCGAAAACTATTTTCCTGCGAATTGATCAAATCATGGATACATTAGAAATGCCTTATACTGGACCTTTCCTTGGATTCATCGGTTCGATCGATGTAGCCTACAGGGTTGCGGAGTCGGAGTCGGAGTCGGTAATTTTGAAGAGGGTGGAGTCGTCGGAGCCGGAGTCGGTAATTTTCAAGAGGTCGGAGTCGGAGTCGGAGTCGGAAAATTTTAAACTGACAAAGTTATAAATTGTGACTCTGTGAATGACTTCAATCACTTCATGCAAGTTTATTGACTTTCGACTTCCACATCACAAAATGCAATTGCAAACTTCGAAGATTTTTAACCAGCACCTTATGTTTCAATTTGGATTATATTCTAATAAATTCAACCTTCAACCTTATACCATCTATATTTAAGATACTGAAGGAATAAAAGACTCCATGGTACGAGGAGAAATTTCTCACATTGACAATATTATACTAGCTGTTATTTATATTGATCCAATCTACAGGGTATGCTTAACTGAAGAACAACAACAAAAAGCTAAATCTGCACTTTGCAATGTGGGCCATTTGTATTAAAGGGTTGCAGGAAGTTCAAGAAGAAAAGGATACATCTAAACATATTGTAAGTGATGATACTACAACTATCTCCATTACTACCTTCTCAAGTCATTCTTCAGAAAGTTCAGAGGATTAGTATGAAAAGCTTCTAGATATTGAAGAGCTTAGTCGAAAGCGTCGATTGGCTCAAGAAAAAGGTCAAGGTCCTTCCTAATCCTTGTACACAATATTCCATAACTTTAAACAAATTTTTTTGCTGCACTGAAAGAAGTTGAAAATTTTTATGTAACTTCGAAGAGTATCAAGACATCAGCCAAGAAGCTGAAATTGCTGTGCCATATTACTCTACCTCCACGTAAGTATGTTGAACGGCTTTTTCTGCCTTCTTCTGCATTATAAAATAGACCAAAGAGGAAAAATGTAATTAGAACCTGAAGATGCTATTTTATTTTAAGAACCAATCATTCAATGAGTAGGTGATAGATGTAAGTTCATATGTAACTAAGTAATAAAGTAGTTATAATATATATATATATATATATATATATATATATATATATATATATATATATATATATATATATATATATATATATATATATATATATATATATATATATATATATATATATATATTATATATATATATATATATATATATATATATATATATATATATATATAAAAACATATATATATATATATATATATATATATATATATATATATATATAAAAGTATATATATATATATATATATATATATATATATATATATATATATATATATATATATATATATATATATATATATATATATATATATATATATATATATATATATATATATAATCCGTATTAATAGTCAATATTTAGGCCTAGAAGGGGTATTGGTACTACTGTATAATTTAAAACATCTTTAATATACATAAAAAGAGGTAATTTAAAAAAAACAAAAAAAAAGTATATGTTTTATTAATAGAAATGAGGAAACATTTGTAGTTATAAATAGATGAAGTGGTTGTTGTCCCATATATATATATATTATTATATATATATATATATATATATATATATATAGAATATATATATATATATATATATATATATATATATATATATATATATATATATATATATATATATATATATATATATATATATATATATATATATTTCTTTCTTTTTCCTCTCCCAGGAAGGATTCTTCATCCTGTCAGCAGCGCAAGCATCTTTCTCCAGACGTCCCTCTCCTGCACTATTCCTCTTCTCTTCAGCGCTCTCATATTTGGTAGCTGACATCTTTCCAGAGAGTCATCCACCGATTCCGCCCATCTCTTCTTCGGTCTCTCCCCATCTTCTTCCTCTGTCATCCCACTGGCACTTCTCACCCAACCTGATGCCACCATCCGGCCCACATCCATCTTCAGTGTCATCTTCTTCACACCTATATCTTCTCTAATAACTTCATTTCTTATTCTGTCTCTCTTACTCTTTCCAATCATAGTTCTTAATATCCTCATCTCCGCCGTTTGTATTCTACTCTCCTCTCTTCTCGTTGTAGACGATATCAGGTACGTACAGGAATGGCGGAGTCAGAAAGCTGTAAAGAGTCGCTATATTAACCTCTATTCCGATATTTCTATCTTTCTTCATCATGGGGGTATACCAATTCTCTTCATAACTACAATCCATACTTTTTCCATATGCACTCTTCTCCACTCTCTCCTTTCTGTTAAACACCCCTCCGAGATACTGCAGGTATTTACTGCCTTTCACTCCTCCCTTCACCATCATTCTCAAATTCCTCCTCATTTCCCTCCGTTGTTAATATCTCTGTCTTCTGTATGTTCATCTTCATCCCTGCTTCCTCCAACAACTCCACCACCTCTCGAATCGCCTCCTCTCTCTCGCTCCAACATGCCAGATCGTCCGCATATGCCATTATGTCCCCTTCAAATTCTCCCAGTCATAGGGAACATGATACAAGTCTATGAAATATTTACCACGGACAGTTTTTCTAGGGGACACAATAAGAAATGTAGGAAGACGTGTAACTTTGATTCATTCTGTAATAGTGTTTAAAATTTTTTGAATGGTTTCCTGCAGGAGTTTGTTGAGTGTGACTCACTTGCAACATTAAAGAAAGGATTGGATAGGTATATGGATTGTTTGTGCATAATATAGTATATTCTGACGTAGCCAAAGTGGCGGGGTTTTAGTTAGTTATTAAAGTAAACCGCATGTTGTAGCTACCAGTATCACAATAAACTTATTAAAGCTTGTATTGTGGTTAGCATGAACCTTAGCTAAAGATTTTACTTTTGGTTGTAGTTGGCGTATATATTATATTGACCTTTGTTTAGGAAATTGACAGGCCTTAGGGTGTGGTGTAGGTTGTGTTTGTCGCATGGCATGTATTTGATAAATATTTAGTTGACTGGGACAGTCTCGATAGGTCCATGTTGCCTCTAACTGGTTCTTTGTTTCCTTATCTCTATCTGAGATAATACTACGAACTTTGATATAAATATTAACTTTCTGATTGGACAACGATATGATGGTGTAAAAGCAATGAAGAAATGTTTTAGAGGTGTTTAAGCTGTCGAAAATATCCAGCGGCGTTAGATGTTCATCACTGTTCACATTCATGTGAAGTACAACTCATTAAAAACTTTATGGCACATCGAATGCAACTATATGCTATTTTAGATTGCTAAGGCCGACTACTATTTTAAAAGAAAAAAAAGAAAAGATTTTCCCAGACACAAAATGGACAAAGCTCTGTATGGAAAATTTCGATGGATTGTTACGACCTAATGAAATTTTTATTAATTGTTGAAGCTTAAGAGGAGCTTCAATGGATCAAGATATTAACCTTTTATAAAAAACTTAGATCTTTTCAAGTCATTAAGCAAAAGCAAATTTGCTATAAGTTTCTCAAACACTCTTTCATTATGTATTACATTGCATTCTCCATAATTAGTGACAGCAACTGCTCTTAATCATATTGAAATGTGATGTTTGTTTAGAAGGATTTTCAAGCAAACATCAACGAAACATTTTCAAACATTTTGGAAGTTGAAACAGAACTTCTGCTTTCTGATAATGAAGAAATTATAATGCCTCTTGTGAGAATCAATTTAAAATGAAAAGATATAGGGCAATTACAATTTATATTCTTGATGATTTTTTCAAACCAGTTAGAGAGCAAGTTCGCGAATCAAAGATCCATACTACTAATCTTTATAAAGTTACTTATTCCATCGACATCTATCCAAAATTTTGCTAATTTGGAAATAAATTTGATATATGTGGAGTCATTTTAAAATGGTTAAGAATTTAGCATTTACCTCACTAAATGTGAAATCCAAAACAATATTTCACTACTCTGAAAGGCTCATAGCAATCTTTTCAATTCTACATGAGAAGAAAATCTAGCAGAACTGGCTTTAATGAGTGTTCATCATAGCTTCACTTTAAGAGATCAAAATTAAGAATTTTTTATATGAATAAAATTATCTTTTTTTTATTTTCAAATTATTATTAATGTTCCATTATTTTATTCCCTTTTATTGAAGTAATATATATATATATATATATATATATATATATATATATATATATATATATATATATATATATATATATATATATATATATATATATATATATATATATATATATATATATTCTAATCTATAAAACACCCTGAATTCTCTTTTTTTTTTATAAATAATATATATATATATATATATATATATATATATATATATATATATATATATATATATATATATATATATATATATATATATATATATATATTCTTAATCTAAAACACCCCGAAATTTTTTTTTGCTACTGCCATATATATATATATATATATATATATATATATATATATATTTATATATACATATATAATATATATATATACATGTATATATATAGTGTAAGAGATATATATATATATATATAAATATATATATATATGTATATATATATATATATATATATATATATATATATATATATATATATATATAGTATATAGTATATATATATATATATATATATATATATATATATATATATATATATCTATATATACATCATCATCATCATCATCATCTCTCTCCCCAAGACTGGGGGTTAGGTGCGAAGCATGCACTAGAAACAGAAAAGAAGTAGAAGAATATGACGAAAGCCCAGCCTTACCGCCCCCTTTATACCTTTTAGTGAGAACTCGTCGTATTCAGAAAACCACCTTAAGAGCTTCATGGGACAGCGACGGACCTTCACTATGGCATCTCGTCAATGGGGTTACCCTTGGCCCAGGTGAGTCACAACAATATCCCCTCACCAAACCCTGCCATTCACCACTATTATGCACCTTCTTCTCGCCTCTGCTAAACTCGCATTTCATTACTGACTCAGTCCACTTTTTCCTCGGTCTCCCAGCCGTTCAATTCCCAGCACACTCACCACTATACATCCGCTTAACCAACCGACTATCATCCATCCTTTCCACATGATGAAACCATCTCAACGTACTTTCATTTATTCTCTAATTTATCCCACACCACACATTCTCTAATACTTTCATTTCTCATTTTATCAATTCTTCTCACACCTAACACGCCCCTAAGATTGTCCATCTGAACCCATTTTACTTTAGATCTATAATTCTTATTCCAACCATAGTCTCATCATTTTTCTATACATTACTACCAATGATATTTCATATAAATATATATATATATATATATATATATATATATATATATATATATATATATATATATATATATATATATATATATATATATATATATATATAATTTTTCATATAGATAATTTTCTAGAGAGTGTGGGAGCTGAGTCGAGTTTGCAATTTCAAAAAGGGTGGAGTCAGCGGAGTTTGCAATATCTAAGATGGAGCTGGTGGAGTCGGAAAATTCTGAACCGACTCCACAACCCGGGTGCCGATGTAGCCTATTTAACTTGTGAATATTTCACGATATTAATAATTATAAACATTTTTGTATTTGATGTTATAACGTCACTTATATCAACGGATATGCAACCAACATGTCGTGCTTGAATGCACCATTCTTCTTCTGTATATATAACATTGTTTGTAATCTTTACATATGATTCAAACATTTGTACATGTATGTTTCTATATCTCCATGTACCTATAGATGCTCTGTACTTCTGGCGTATTTCTCGAGTTTACTATTTTTGCCTTCAAATGTTTGTATGTCTACTTATGTCTTCGGACATAATTAGATATGCTTTCATTTGAAAGTACTTTTTACTTTATGTATTTTACTTATTCTTTTTACCTCATTGAAATGTTTTATATGTTTGTGCGCATTGTTAAATGCCCACAAATATGTATACATTTGAATGAAGGTTAATTTTTATATCTTGTATAGTTATTATTGCATACTTTTCACTTCTTGTGTTTAGCGTGGGAAGTAATGTAGTACTTACTCCATTATAATTATTTATAAAAATTTAAATTTATGTTCGAACTTATGCTAAAATTTTGCTTGCGCAAATTTTAGCATAAGTCTTTGAGATACTCTTCAGTCAGTCAGATAAAATTATTAAGAATCAGAAGAAAATCTCACAGAAGATACTCTCTCCAGAACTCCTCCAAACTTCAAACACAACTTTCGGCAAGGGAGGTAAATTTATGGAAAAGGCCGCGACTTCGAATCTCTATCGCAAGTTTTCCAAAAGAAGTCGGGAAAGGGAGGTAAACGCGTGGAACAGTCCGTGACTACTAATTCACCTACGAAGAAAGAGTATCTCAACAGAAGGGACTTTTGTTACTTTTGTTGAATAAATCTTCATTTATTTTTGGGTTTATTTTAAATCCTAAAGTAACCTTGTGTTGCGCTATATTAAAGAGATAATAGGAAACTTTGTTTCCATTCTTAAAGAGATAATTTATAGCAGAACTTTTGTTCTGCTCTTCATAAAGAGATAACTTGAATCGCAGTGGCCTATCGTTGCTGACGTAGTTGTGAACTACAAAACTTTTAAACTCTCATCATTTACTTATATAGGGGGACTTCAGAAGAGACCACCTACATCCAACCCTTTCCCTATATATATATATATATATATATATATATATATATATATATATATATATATATATATATATATATATATATATATATATATATATATATATATATATATATATATATATATATATATATATATATATATGAAAGGTGAAAAACTCCACAATTTAAAGGAAATGTAGGGCAATCCAAATAACAAGATAATAGTATGAGAGTCCAAAGTATTCAAGATCTTATTTGAAATCGGAGAGTTCAGATTGCATGCTTCACTAGGGGTTCTCACACCATAAAACCAGACTACTGTTTTAAATACTCTAGTTGGTGACGCAATGGACCATATTACTCATGACGACATGTGTCTAGTCTTTATGACTTGACATCATTTTTTTTTCAATTGTACGTTGGTTTAGCAACTGTATCTCGTCCAAGTATTCAGGCTTTAGAAGTTCTCTGCAAACTTCCTTGTGGATAGTGAATATTACTTCAACTTATGCTGCAGTAGTTTTGCGTTTGTCAAAATTTTAAACTGTTTGTCAAACAGTTTTAAACTATCAAATGTCATTGAATTTCTTTTAATATTATTTTACTTTATAGATGAAGTTGCTATTGTGGCATTTGTAACCGCATAGATTGTTGCTGTTGACAGACAAACAAAAATTGGATGTCACGATTTCAGATGCGACTGCAAAACGTACGCGAAAAAGCTGTAATTCTCTTTGGAGATTTATTTTATAGAAATAATAGAGAATGAAGCAACAAAAATTGGTAAGCGTAGTACAGTATTTATTGTTTAAGTTAGATAACGTAAATAAAAAATTAGCATTTTCTTATTTCTGATATTAAATTAAAAAATGTATTTTATGCTTTTTTTCCTCTTTGTATATTTTCCAGTTTTAATATTTGAATGATGTTATCAGTTATATATATATATATATATATATATATATATATATATATATATATATATATATATATATATATATATATATATATATATATATATTAGCTAAGTGAAAACGCACTTTTTATATGTATATATAATCATCCCTAGGCTTTCTTACCTAACTGGGTTTCGAACCCACACCCTCGCTGTTGGTAAAGCAGGCGTGTTACCACCTGACCACGATGAGCTAAAAGGAGATCTACCGTTTACTTCTGAAAGATTTCATCTTCCCAGAAGAATAAGGTACGTCAGTCTGACAGTGAACCTTTGGCAGACCTCCCCGCTCTCATCGTGGTCAGGTGGTAACACGCCTGCTTTACCAACAGCGAGGGTGTGGGTTCGAAACCCAGTTAGGTAAGAAAGCCTAGGGATGATTATATATACATATAAAAGTGCGTTTTCACTTAGCACTAATATCATGCATACAATGTGAGTCCCGAATTATACTTTCG